>PVIA01006113.1:0-102595 GCA_004024845.1 Tonatia bakeri | reverse complement strand
CCCATTCTCAGAGGCATGTCAATTTCAGTTATCTCACTTTTTATGAACAGAGAAGCAACTGCTATGTTGGCCTATGTAAGTATGGATTTTCTAAAGGTTACTTTTGCAATGGATGGTGATTAACCAGCAGGACCCGGTGAAAGTGTGCACACAGCAGAGAGAACATGAGCGTGTTCTGCAGACCTAATGCACAGCAGGATGGCTGCAGTCAGTGAGACTGTGCTGGAAAGTTGCAACTTGCTGAGAGGAGATCTTAGGGGCTCTCAGCACAAACAAACACCCCGGGTCAGGTGAGGAATGCGTTCATTAGCTTCACCATGGTCGCTGTTTCACAATGCAGAGGCACACCCATTCATCACACTGTCTGCCCTAAGTACATGCAGGCTGTATTGGTCAGTCATACTTCAGTAAAGCTGGGGAAACTTTACCAAGCCTCACAGAAGCAGACCTGTGGTTATGGATGGAGAGGTGTGCTCAAAGGGGGTACTGGGCAGAACATACTCTGGGATCGAGTAGGGTGACCCTGAATTCAGAGGCTACTGTAGGGCGACTACTCTTCTTTCAGCAGTAAGAGCTGGAGAGAATGTTCGAGTGATTTGACCTTGGGTGCCTAGAGAGAGGGAACATTATAAAGAGTGTAGATAACTACACACAGACACACAATGTATGCACATCAGCGAAGCACAGAGGAGAGAGGGTGAGTTGTCAGTTGCCAAGAAGAATAATTTCAGCCTCTGTCTGGACTGGCCAATCAGAATAGTGAGGTGTCCCTGAGAATCAGACATATGTATAAACAGAATTAGCTCAGGTGACTTAGTTGTGGTCACAAGGATGAGAACTTTGACATCCCTTTAACTTTGTTGCCTTGAGATTCCTCACCTAGAAAATTAGGTAAATTTCTATATCCTGAACACAAGCTGAACATGAGGCAGAATCACCAGCTGACTCTACAGATGACAGAATTCAGATTTTGTCACCCTGTCTGGCCTGGCCCCGCACACGTAACTTGGAAAATGAAGCACTAATATCAATAACAGGTGACTGGAGGCAGCCGAGGGAATAAACTTGGCAGCTTGGTCTGAGTATGAACACGATAGTCTGCAAACCCATGTAACCCTGAAATGAGCACTTGCCTACCTGGGTTAGGGAGCCAGAGGAAATGTGTCCTAATTAACCACCATGAACAAGAGAAGGGAGCTTCCTTTGTTTCTCCAAACATCACTCTTCCTTCAGTATCATCCGCCTCAGTGAGGGGAGACCCAGTAGGACCTGGAAGCTGTAGCTCCTCTCTCTCCCATGTTCCCCGCACGCAAACTCCAAATCCTAAAACATGAGGAGCTCGTCCATGCACTTACCTCCACCCCCTCTCTAACCCATGCACCACCGCATCTTGCCTGGATTCCTAAAACTGTCCTCAGGGTCATCTTTCTAACACATACTCGATGCTGCAGCCAGAATGATCTTTCTGAAAGGCAGGAAGAAATCCTTATCATCCTCAGTGCTGCTATTGGCTTCAAAAGCCTGGCCACCTGAATGTTGCTCTGCCATGCCCTGCACTACCGGTTCCCTACCTGTATCCCTGCCTTACCTCTCACCAGCCCCACTTCTCTGGAGTGAACCGAATACCCAGGCTTCCCCGCCTCTGCCCCTGTGTTTCGGCACACGGTTCCCCTTTTCTGTAACATGTTCCCACCTCCCTGGCTTCCACCCACTTGTCATTTAAGTCTCAGTCTTCCTCGGTCCTTGGACTCGGTGAGGCTCCTCTGCTTCTCCCCTCTTCACTCTTCTCTTCTAACCCTCACTGCACAGGGGTGTGACCACTGTCACCGTATCTGCACTGTGACAGTGGAGGTTTCACAAGGGCTCTGGCAGCAGAGAAGGAACCTCAGCTTTGTTTAATGCCTTGTGTTCATGACCTCATAACCTTCCCTGAAGATGGGCAGCTGCGAAGTGGGTTTTCCTCTCCTTGTCTACCTGCAAAGTGAAGGCAGTGTCGACTGAGTGTTGAGAGACTGGGAGGTGGTGGAGCTAGCTGCTCTGCTGAGAACGTACCAAAGGGGTGGTCTCCAGGCTCTCCACAGAGACTTTCCTGGGCTGGAAGACTGGCTGGAGGCTGGAAGAAGGTTTACACCTCAAACGGGACCGAGCAAGAATTTACAATGATAGGTTTTCTAAAGCGAGTGCTCGCAGAAAAGAGAGGTCAGGCACCTGCAGTCAGGAAGAAACCTGCCTGAAGTCGAGTCAAGCCGAGGGGAATTTGAAGGCCGTCTTGGTCAAAGTGGCACTGGGGGGAGACCTTCAGGAAGTGGGACAGGGGCGCTGCCCAGACTCCCAGCGTGAGCACCGCAGGCTGGTTCAAGGGCAGGTGCAGGGGCCACCAGAGGCCTCCAGCTCGAAGCCGGAGGAAGCGGAAGCGTGTAGGAGGTGAGGCCAGGGAGTGGGCAGAGGCCCAGCCATGGAGGGCTTCCAGGGGAGAAGTCGGGAGTTACTGGGAGGGTCCCGGGGAACCATCGGAGACTTCACAGGAGCGAGCTCCCCAACTCGCATGGGAGAGAGCGTCTCGGGCTGCTGGGGAGGGTGTCAGGGTGGAGGCTGGCGCAGAGGGATGCGCTAGGAGGCGCTGCCAGAGTGGAGCTGGAAACGGGCCAGGTGGGAGTGGGCGGGGGCCGGACGGGGGCGGGGCGGGGGCGGGGCATACATGATGAGCACGTACACACTCCGTGCGCAACAGCAGGTGTGCTGAATGTGTTTGAAAAAATGAATTCGATTATTTCAAGAAGGTATATAAAATACAAATAATTGGGGAAAATAGAATTTTATTAGGTATTTTTCAGAATGTGCCTGTAGGTGAGATGGAAGATACTGTTGTGACCTTCAGTCTAAATACTGCCTCAACGGGGCTCTGAACTGGGCACCCGCTTCTTCAAGAAACAAATGTCAGCTCACCCGGTTCATTTTTGAACATTTATTTTTGAATCTCTTCCTCGCATTACACGAAGCACAAGTGACTGTGCATAAATGAATGATGACAGTCCACATTAACGGTGGTGCTCCCAGTTCTTCGTTAACTTTAACCAGTGGTGGATGGAGCTCAGGGGATCGGGAAAATCAAGCAGACCCGGTTTCGCTCTGCGGGACCATCGTTTCGTTTCTGTGTTTTTCTCCCACACAGCTGCTGACAGGTCGTCCAACACGAGGTGGGCGGGGACACCGAGGGCCCTCTCCGTGCTGCCGGGTTCTGAGGACGGTGCAGGGTGGGGGAGGGGACATCAGCATGTGCAAAAGGGGCGCAGGTACTTGCTCTTACTGAAGCCAGGAGACAATACGTAAAAGGAGACAGTCGGCTCTGTATGCCAACTGGTAATGGATGCTAAGAGTAAACGTAACTTGGGGGCGGGAATCAGGGAGTGCTGGGTGGCGAGGGGGTTGCCTGTTGTAAATAGAATGATCAGAGAGGTTCCACTGAAGGGCTATTTGAGCAAAGACCTGAAGGAAGTTAGGGAGCAAGTCACGCTGACCATCCTGCAAAGAGCCTGCAGGTGGAGGGAATGGGGATTTCGAGGCTGAAACACGGATGTCAGGTGAGAGGGCCAGTGGGAGAGGAGCGGCTCTGGAGCACGGTGAGGGCGGGCAGAGCAGGAGGAAGTGAGGTCAGAGAAGTGGTGGAGGCCAGGTGGGGCAGAGCCTTCAAACCGCTGTGGCCCTCAGGCCTTGTGGGTCCATGGGACCCTCTTTGGTGTAAGCAGGTGTCCTTACCAAGGACAACATCGCAGGGAAACCAGGGGAAGCACAGCCTGCACTGGTGACTCATAAATAGCATGTGACATCGACACGCTTTACTCAGTCACCCAGAAAACAATTACAACTGCTGGAGTATACCTGGTCACCATGTGTCTCACTGTGGGGCCACTGGGAAAGTTCTGGAAAGTGTATTTGTTTATGGTTTTGGTCCAGTTCCCATTTCTGATCCCGAGACTGGCAGCTGCTTTCCCCTCTAGTATCTACTACACATGAAAGAAGACATTGACCAAAACTACAGAAACACTCACTGTTTCCCACACTGCATTTGTAAAAACTTATCTGGCTACGTTTCTGGTTTCTGTGTCTTCTGGTGTGAGCGTTTGGTGCAGTTCTTAGAGTGGTGATTCATCTTGTGAAAACCCATCATTGCACTGAGTAACCCTGACATTGCATTTGTTAAATGTGTACAAGGAACAACTAACGGAGCTACCATAACTTGTTAAACATGTTTTCAACCAAAACATTACTTTTACTAAAACAAAGCCTTTGTGGTGGTTTGGTACTACATTGACGCAAACCTGAGGTGGGGGTGACGTGAGCTGACCCACAATTTGAAAGGCTCACTCTGGCCGTCATTTGAAGAAGATATTGGGGTTTGGGGCAAGAGCGCCAGCCAGGAGGACCCTGTGAGGCTGCTGCAACCCTGCAGTGGAGCAGTGATGAACAGCGGGGTCCGCGGCAGTGACGGCGAGGCTTCCCCAGGGCTGTTTTAAAATCATAGCTGGTGGGATTGGCTGAAGGACCATGCATGGGCTGTGAGAAAAAGGGGCCAAGGATGACCCCAAAGTTTGCAGGCTGGTAGAATTAGAAGAATGGGGCTCCCATTGACTGAGACAGTAGGAGGGACAGGTTTGAGGACGAAGATCAGGAATTTGCTTAAGGACATTTCAGCTTGCTATGTCGACGAGAGGTGCGGGTGGAGTGACCGAGAAGGCAGTTAGATGCCTAAGTCTGGATGGAGTTCAGGTGAGGTCTAGGGGTTATCTCTTTAGAATTCGCCCACCCCTACCTGGTATTTGAATGAATGAGTGTAAGTAGACAGGTTGTCCTAGGATAAGCCACGAGTGCTCTGTCCATGTTTAGAGACTGGAAGGAAGAGGAAGAACCAGCCAGAAAAGGTAATGGTGTAAGGAAGAAATTCAGCTGAATGGTGTTCTGGAAACCAAGTGAAGGAAGCATTTGGAGGAGAGATCAACTGTATCCACCAACCGAGGTCCAGTGAGATGAGCATGGAGCACTGGGCAGGACGGAAGCCTTTGGTGGTCTTGACCAAGCCATTCCGTGGGGACTGTGAAGTAGAGGCCACAGTTTAGGAGGGAGCTGGAGGAGAGGATGTGTTGGCATCAGTGACTATCGACAACTCCCTTAAAGAATTTTGTTGTGAAGAGGAACAGGTAAAACAGACCTTGAAGGGAAGAACTGATATCAGTAGGGTTTTGTTTGCTACGTTTTTTTAAAGATGTTATTTCTTTATTATTAGAGAGAGGGGAAGGGAGCGAGGTAGAAAGGGAGAGAAACATCAGTGTATGGTTGCCTCTCACAAGTCCCTCACTGGGGACCTGGCCTGCAACCCAGGCATGTGCCCTGACTGGGAATCGAACCAGCGACCCTTTACTTTGCACGCCAGCTCTCAATCCACTGAGCCACACTAGCCAGGGCTGTTTGCTACTTTTTTGAGGTGAGAAAAATGTGTGTTAATAACGGCAAACTGATTATCAAGGAGAGATGGATATATAGGTGTTACAGGAGACGGGGAGAGGGAGAACCGCCAGAGCATGGGCTTGGGTGGTAGCTTCGCCTGAGATGTAGTGCTCAGGGTGAGAAGGCGCTGTTGGCTGAAACGCGAGACCGAGTCTCTCTCTCCTCTGCCCTTGCTTCCTCTCCCCCCCCTCCTCCTCTATAACACACGCATGCACACACACATCCCTTTTTCTAGAATGATTTAAGGTGTCCTACGAGAGACTTAAAATATGAGCATATTAAAAATAGGATATGAGAAAAGGAAGGAAACTACAAGGAGCTTGGCTTCTTCAGTGGTGAAATGAGAGTGATGAACTTAGGGTCTCAGATCCCTAAAAGTGTTAAAATCCCATCTGCTTTTAATGTGTTAATTTAACATATTTATTTTATCTCCTATGAACTATCTACTATATGTTACGTTTGACTCAAATGTATGATGCTTACTTCCATTGTGTGTGTGTGTGTGGTACCTGCCACTCCTTGTCTGATGACCAGAGTAAAGCCATCCGCTATTCCATCACGAATGGCTTGTGATTATGATGACATTTGTTAGGAGTAGCTTCACATGGGATTTCACACCTTTTCCTTATCAACCCATTCGTTCTTTTTAAATAAGATGAACTATACAACATGTCGATAGCGACACAACAGAACTACGCATAAAAAATGATTACCCATGGAACTTTAAAATTATTGCTTAAATGATTTTATTCCATTTTCTTCTGTAACTCTCCAGGAATAGGAAGCTAATGTGCCTAATATTGGAATTCAAACTCCTCTGAAAAACCAAAGTGAATGTATGAATTCTTCATTATATGCTGAAATCTAAAATAGATGAATTTTTATCACCCTTATCATCCTTTAACTGTTCTAAATGGTCCCTCTGAGGCTCCACTCTGTCTTCCTCTCTCTCTTTTCCCCCATAATGAGCTGTGAATCCTGTCATGTCTCCTTAAAACTATCTCATGTTTTATGAATTTTGTTACAAACTTAAGACTTTCTTAATTTACTGAAATCACAGCAAAAAATTCAATTTCGTATTTTATTTGTAACAATGCAGCAGCACCTGCCACACTCTGAGACACCGCAGTGTGACACCGGTGGGTTCTCTAGACCACCGCTGGACCGTCAGCAAGCCTCTGACTCAGGTGGGGACTCACAGCCCCCAGTGCACCAAGGCTGGTTGGCTCTTCAAAGTGGAAAGACTGGAGCGCTTCCGTTTATTCCCATCAGCCCCGCATGTAAATGCCACATAACTGGGGTGGTCGTGCCCAGGCTGAAGCACACATGGGATTGGTTCTTAAAATGTGTTCTGAGCATTTCGTTACACTCAGTGATTGCCCATCAGAAACCAAGTGAAAACCAAACCAAAGACACCATCTCTCTCAAAATCAGGCAGCTGTGACTGCCCTTCTCGCCTGCAAAGCCACCGCCCCCATTCACTCGGCCGAGGCTGCCCCTCGCCACTGATCTCTGACTCCCAGACCCCTCCAAGGACCCTTCTGTCCTTTTCTCCCTTGTCACCTGGGAGAAAACGGGACCAGAAAACCCGTTGCTCTAGATACATCAAACAAAGTCTTCCTCCCTCGGCTCTTGTGGCTGTAGGCGCACTTGGTTTTTCATTCCTGTGTGGAACACCTTCCCTATTTCCAGGGCCCACTGACTCTGTCTTTCCTGAAAGAACGATGCCACTCAGAACCCCTCCTGCCTTGTCTCAGGAGTGGCCTCCGAGGGGCTGACAGCAGGCCGGAGGATGGCCGGAGAGCTAAAACCTCAGTGGAGTGGCAGTGGAATGCAGTTAGAACTCGGTTATAATAGGACCGATAGGAAATCACTGGGAGGAGAATGGAGCAATGCGCGGATGAGAGGAAGCTGAGCGTGTGCTCACAGCGTGAGGCTATCGGCTCCAACATCACATAAAGTCAGCGATGCGCCTGACAGCTGGCAGACTGGACCATTAGACCCCATTGTCTAAACCTCGAATTTATGATGTAAAAACTCTGGCCAATATTTCATAGTTGATATATCAAGAATTCCAAAATCCAAGGACACTCATTCATTTGTCTAATTCTTCACCATCTAGTGAGAGCTCCATGCACAGACATGCTGTTTTTCTCTTGTTTTGCCTGTAAAACGCTGGCCCCAAGTTCATGTTTGACACCCAGTAGGCACTCAGTCCATGGATGAATGGAGTAATGGGTAAATAGACCTCTGAGCGCCATTGGGAGGCTTCAGATGGCGATTCGGACTTTTTATTAAAATAACTATTTCTGAACGCGTATGTGAAAATAGCCCCAGAAGGAGAAACCTAATTACCCTGTTATTCAAATGAAGTAGCAATCTAATCGACTCTCGTACGTAGCTTTCATGAATGTCTGACCTGTGAAGCACCAGCAAATTCCCTAATTCTTTCTTTGCTGGTAAGAGCCCATGAACTTCACCGCCAGGCTCTGTTTGGGGGTGAGGCGCCCGCTTTACTACCGAATGTTTTCAAAGGGCATGGCTCGACTGACATGATGAGGCAGGTTCCCCCGTAGCTGTCAGCCCTGAAATTGTCTTGTTTGGTCAGTGATGACCAGAGGAGGCAGCATATGGACTTGGGTGGTTGGGGGAATTTCCTAAATGGGAGATTCAGAACGTAGGCCTTTCAGAAGTGCATGCAGCCCACGGGTAAAAGAACTTTTCATTCATAGTATTTTACATTTGATTCTGGCAATGGTTATAGGGTTTTTATTTGTTTAATTATATTTTATTGATTATACCATTACAATGGTCCCGATTTTTCCCCCTTTGCCCCCCTCCACCCAGTGCCCCCTACTCCCTCAGGCCATCCCCCCACCATTGTTCATGTCCATGGGTCATACATGTAAGTTCTTTGGCTACTCTATTTCCTATACTGTCCTTTATATCCCCATGGCTATTCTGTAACTACCTATTTGTACTTTTTTAAAAAAAAATTTATTCTTGTTCCACTACAGTTGTCCCCATTTCCCCCCACCAACTTTCCCCCACCCCAGCCACCCCCACCTACCCCACCTCCCACACTCAATATTATCTTCCCCCATTGTCTTTGTCCATGGGTCCTTTATACATGGTCCTTGGTGACCCTTCCCCTTCTTTCCCCCATTAACCCCCTTTTTAGAATACTAACAGTATTGTCACAGGAGGTGCATAAAATTATAATACAAATGAAAATCTGGTGGTTATGTTTGCTGCTCAGATGATACCTGGTAAATTGAGTATAACTGGCTTTAAAAATCTGAATCAATTAAGCTTATTTATGCCTTCTGAAGGGGCTCAGAAAAGGTCTCCCTGAGATGCATTACTTTGGCACATGGATTAGTGAGAGCCGAAGGCAGCCAAGCCCCGGAGGGCTCAGGAGGAACTTCTGCCCCTCCTGCAACTGCCTACAAATCTAAACAGCATGCCTGCCTGCCTGTAATAGGAGCTATCACCAGAAATAACTCTTTACGACCCATCTGTAGGGCAGGGCAGACATCTCGTTACCAAACATCTGCTCTTCCCATCGTCCCGTGGGTGACCTTCCTCCCCTCTGCGGCCTCAAGGCACCGCACCTCGCCCTTCCCTGAGAGTGTCCTGTGGGCCCCATTTTAACTCTCCCTCCCTCAGACTCACATGTGGGGTCTCTGACGCCTGGACGCAGGGTCCCCGTACACACGCATGCAGTGAAATTTGGTTATTTTCTGTGGTTCGTCTGTCTCATGTCAACCTGCTTATTAGACCAGCAGGAAGAACCTGGAAGGGGAGAGCAAGGCTGCTCCCTCGCCCACTGTCTCCCAGACACTGAACGGCATCGGGAAAGATGAATGGTAACCTTGCTCTCTCTGATGGAGTACGGAGGACTTTTGTAGGAGCTGAATTATCCCTGAGAAAACAATCCATGTAACAGCTTAGATATTGCTGTCCCATCTATATAATCATTTTGAGGGAACTTACAAACTACTTAGTTACCATGGCACAATATCAATCAATACAAAAAATTTCATTTTCCATGTTTCTCAACTGGCTGGTATTGGATATTAACAGAGCCAAGGACCACGAACTGTCACTCACAGCCCCCAGTCACTCCTCTGGTTCTGTCTGGGGCAGGGAGCTCCCAACAGGGCGCCGAGCACTGTTGTCTATCTGTTCAATGAGTACGCAATCCTGTGATCTGTTCTTTACCCGGCATTGTTGTGGGTGTTGGGCGCCAAAAGAGATGCGTGCAGGTGATGTGAGTGGTGAAAGAAGGGAACAGGGTGCCCTGAGGGAGGTCAACCGCAGACACGGCCCTTCGGGAGCCAGGGTCACGGCGTCCTTGTGCACTGCGTTCCAGGCTGCTCCCCTGCACTGTTGACAGAGTCCCCTCCCCAGCCACTTGCGGCGCTGACCATCCCACGCCCCGTTTTGGGCAGGCTTCTCTGGGAAGGCGAGCACCGGGCCATCTTACCCTTTACTTTCTACACCGAAGTGTCCTCCACGTGCCCTTCTCTGTTGGAGGACTGGACACTTACTAGAGGAATACTTTATACTTGCTCTGGGATCAGGATGACTGGAAGTGTCTGGGCTTTCCCGAGAACACACGTGAGTATATACCGAACGAGTAAGAGACAGAGGGTCTCCGGGGCAGTGGGGCTTAGAGAGAGCAGCGTGGCACCGAGCCTGGGAGCGTGCCACATACTTTACATGCACAGAAGTAGAGAACTAGGCAAGTAAGGTAGATTCAGGATGTTTCGCAGGACCCAGTTAGCAGCCCTGTGCTTTCCACTGGGAAACAGAGGCGTGGCCGAGTTTTGGGTTTATCTCAGGAAAAGGGGTTCAAGGCCAGTCACCATGCGTCCTGTCTGACACTGTACGCATTACGTTTCCGACACCTGGGTTCCTCCCTGAAAACCTGAAGGGAAACATGTGCTCTGCCAAACTCTCAGTAGACTGTGAGGTTTCAGACAGTGTGCCACACACTTATATATGGTTTTTCCCCTAAATTCAGAATAAAACCATATTTATGAGGGTCCACCATGTGCCAGGATTTACTCAATGTAGGCAAAGTTGTCCTCACAGTATAGATGAGGACACTGACAAAGAGAGAGGGTGATTTCCCCAAATCACATCGGTGAGTATCACCCAAATGAGAAAGGAAGTCGTTCGGTACAATGTCCTATTCTCTCTCTCTTCAGTGAAGTAGAAAAATTTACAGTGTGACTGGTACTTCATTTCATTAGAAGATTGGTATTCAAATGTGCCTGGTCAGTGTCCCCTGTGAAGTGGAGCCGACCTTGAGAATGGCTTAGTGCCTGCTCTTAGCCACTGAAATGGACCTCTTTTCTCCTGATTTTCATGCTGTCCTCTTAACATTTCTTTTAAATCAAGAGTTCTTATAGTAACACTGATTTTAAGTCCTTAAAATGAGTGAATGAACGAAAGAATGAATGCCCCTCATTCTGGCTATTGTACATTTAAATATGTATTTTTTTTTCTTTTTTGTTAAATGCATTGAGGTGACACTGGTTAATAAAATTGCAGGGCTTTCAGGGGTACAGTCCTATAATCCACCATGTACATATTTGTGTGTCCACCACCCAAAGTCAGCTCTCCTCCCGTCACCATTCTCGGAAAGCTAGTCACTGCTTCACTCTCATAAGGGAGGCTGGGTAGACTCCTGTGATAATTTCCTAAAACATCTGAAGAATATCCAAGCAGAGGCTGAGGACTGTTGACTGGTGTATTCAGCACCGTCTCTAAGGAAACTCTCTCTCTTTCTCCTCCCCCCCTTTTTTCCTGTAACCCAAGAATTATTGTGCAGGAGTGATCCTGTGAAGGGACTTGTTAAATTGTGTTAAATATTTACTTGCTCATTTTAGCATCTGGATAAAGATATTTTTCGCACTGTGGAAGATACATACCTAAAAGAAACTTGAGTCGACTTGGTGCACTATCTTTCTCCCCAGAGGAAGGATAAATAAACTGGGACCATACATTTTCTCATGCTGCAAAAACATTAAAAAATGCCATAAAGGGAAATCACAGTAGTAATGGATTGGTAGACCTGCTGAGATAGTTGTCGTATTTTTTTCAAACACTTCAGCATAGCCATATTGATTTTCGATACATATGTATGCAGGTGTTTACGATCTTGCTATAGTTTATAATGAATTTTAGAGGCGTTACAAACAACAGCAGTAACACATGAATGATTAGCATTTCAAATCCGAGGCAGAGAGAAGGTATGATGAAACAGTAAATTATACTTTTTAATAAGTGCTTTGTTCTGCTGAAAGAGGTGATTATATTCACCAGCAGCCAAATCTGTAGTGATGAATTGTTGTTTGAAAGCCTTTTCCCTGTGATATTTTTTGGTAAGTAGTTAACAACTGCTTAGCTAATTTTTATGTATGCATTTATCAATCTTTGCTTTAGTAACATTTTATACCAGCTTAACTGATAAACGTTCTTGATAGTATATTTATCCTTTCTACCTTCTCTTTCATTGAAATTTTCCAAAACAACATAATTTTCCCAATCACGAAGAGGGGAGTATAATTTTAAGAAATGGTCAGATTGGGGCATAACCTGGATGGATACCCATTGTCCTTTTCGCCAAGGAGCACGGATCTCTTTCTAGATCTCCATGGTTACCTTATCTTTGGCTAGTGTCACATATGTCAGGGCTTCCCCAACTGTGATTATCCCAAGACCAAACTTCTATTTCATTTGGTACCTCTTTTATCTTCAGGCCTTTAAAATTCAAGAAAAATCAGCCCTGATTGGTGTGGCTCAGTGGGTTGGTTGCCACCCCACAGACCAAAGGGCTACCGGTTCAGTTCCTGGTCAGGGCGCACGCCTGGGTGGCGGGCCAGTCCCCAGTTGGGAGTGTGAAAGAGGGAGGCAACCAGTTGGTGTTTCTCTCTTACATCGATGTGTCTCTCATGTGTCAATGTTTCTCTTCCTCTCTTTCTCCCTGCCTTCCCCTCCCTCTAATGCAATAAAAGATCCATTAAAAAATTAAAAAAAAATAAAAATCAAGGAAAACACTTCTACTTCTATATCTTTTTTGACCCCAAGGTAGATTTAGCATAAAGAGAAAACAAGCATTTTTTTAAATTTGAACATAATTATAAATTTGCATTGTATCAGACTTCGATATATTCTATTTTATTAGTTTATTTTGTCCATTAGATTGCACATATGCGTGAAATCATATAGTAATTGTCCTTCTTTGACTGGCTTATTTCACTTAGCATAGTGCTCTCCAGGTCTACCTGAACAAATTTGGGGGGGTGTCTTATAATCCAAAAAATACGGTATAGTTCTTTTTACTATGCTTGCCTTAGAAGATTCCGGTCTTGTGTGAAGATGGGTTATTTCTTAGCTGGTAAGGGCTTATGTCTTGGGTCCTGAAGGAAGTAGTTTGGACTCATCATCCTGTGGATTGTTGTTCCCCTGGAAACATGTGGGACTAGGGCGTAAAATGATGGTCTGTGACCACGGTGCTGCCCTTTCTTCTAGGCTGTCCACTGGGGAGAAACCCTGCCTCCCCTTCTCCCCTGTGGCTTTCACCGAGTTCCAGAACAGTGTGGAGATTCCAGCTTTTTGCTGCAAGTCAACCAAGTATGCCGCTTTTCGGGAGACTGTGTGAGGCCACGTGAGGCCAGCCTACGTAAACAAGTTTTCACCGACAGAGGAGATCCTCAGCCAGCCCATGAGCCCAGCCAGGGGACTGCTGGTCACTGACCTTGGTCCTAGGCCACAAAGCTTGTAAGTGGCAGAACCAGTATTGAAATCTAGGCAGTTTTTCTCCAGAGCAACATACTTAGCCGCTGTGCCAAACAGGTAAATATAAGAGTAAGTCAGTAATTGCAACATCTGATAAATGCTGTAAAGGAACATGAAAAACCACAGTCACATGAGAGAGGATACAGGTGTGGTTCTCCTTCAGACGGGGCGCTCAGAGAGGACCTCTCTGCATGAGGATGCGCCGCTCAGGCCGAGGCCCATGACTGGGCCCAGTGATCCTGCAAACACCCGACCCCCACCCCCGGCCACCCACATGGTCCTGCTCATTCTCGCCTCCTGCCTTTGCCTGTGCCCTCCTGCTTTTCTGGGTCACCACATCTTCTACCTAAGAAGTGTTCTGTGGCTGAATGATGATTCTCCTTCTTGCTCTGAATTCCTGTGACCTATAACAATCCACGTGTGAACTTCCTGACAGCCCCTTGTCTTGTATTTGTGTTTATAACTCACTGAGCCACATAACCACCAAAGTCAGCGGCATCGCCCCTCCCTGCATCCTGAGGGGCTCATTGCCTTTATCGGTCACACCATGTGAGGCCACCTGGACATGGCCACGCTGGCTACAGGTGCTGGGGCCCAGGATGGAGCTTTGAGCTGAGCGCAGTCAGTCTCCAGGTGGCCACATGACAGGGTGACACGGGATCCCCCTCCTCGGGACATGCTGTCCTGCTTGCCCACTCTTTGAACCAGCCCCATTCTCTCATTGGGGGAGTTTAAACACAAATGGAGAGGTAGAAGGAGGTCGTTAGTTTTTTACCTGAAGACTCTGTGGAAAGGCAAGAGGAGCCTCCTGCAAACACTTTTGTTGATCAGAGTGAAGAGACACTGGCCAGGAGACGGCCGGATCTGAGAGAAGCCCAGGTCTGGGATGTGCCCGATGGGAGAAACCAGGCACTAGAAGGTGAGTAAGATCCCAGGAAGGGTCCTGGTGCTGAGGGTGATCTCGGACGGCACTGCAGGGAGAGGAAGAGGCTGATGGGGAAATGAGAACGACAGTCATCTTGGTCTTTGAAACATTCAAGTCATGGGTAATTGTAACTCAGAGCTGTGGGACATCACGTGGTTTAGAGTTAAATAATGTATTGGGTACATACTTTAGAGGTTGGTTTCTCTTATTCTCATTTCTTCTTAGTCTCTCTCTCTCATTATCTCATTTGCATGCATATGAAACACACACCACAAATGCAAATAGACAAACACACGTACTTTGGGTGAGCACACACACAAATGAAGAACACAAGTGTGTGTTTGTGTGTGTGCTGGTTATCAGCTGGACTGTCTACACTCCCCCACTATGGCAGATGAGACTACAGCAAGAATCTGGAAAACGTAGGATGAATGGAAAGTACAAAGGGGGTGTCAGGAGGCCAGGCGCTAGAAGTGCTACACCCCAGGGCCCAGAGTGTGACCTGGCCCTGTGGGGGAGGGGCTGTGGCCTGGTGTCGAATAGAAATGAGTGTGGGTAGGAGCCGCGCGCAGAGTGTGGGCCTGGCAAGTGCAGGCACACCCTGTGTCCTGTCACTTGAGGACAGTGAAAAGAGCACCCACTATTTCAGCCGGGGAACCAACTCCCTTCCTCGAGGGAAAGCCTCCCGCTCATCCACAGGGGGCAAAACTGTCCCCTCGTCAGTACAGCATTACAAATTTGAGATAGACCTATGACAAATTCAAAACTAAGCTAGAAATATCCTATATGGGTCAGTTTTCACATATCTAAAATGACTAACGAAAGGCCCAAATTGTTTTGTTTTTTGTTTTCATGGATGTGAAATGTCTTAAACTAGACTCCTCTCCAGAGCGCTGAGCCCTCCTTGGCCCAGGGTTCCTCCCCTCCCTGGCCACCAGCTCCAGGTCCCATGCCCAGTGCTCTGCTTCCCTAGGAACAGCATCTGCACTGGCCTGACAGCATTCCCAATCTCTTGTTTCTGTGGGTGTTTCATGCCCAGTGCCTGCCTCGCTGCCCCAGTGACCCCTGGAAGGACGCATTACGTTTCTAGTTAGTACGGTCTGGTTGCCGAGTAGCCTAGAATTGGAGAGGCCTTCTCAGCCCTAGTGTTCCCACCAACCCTGCCACTTTGGCATGATTCTGAAGAACGTGCGTGGTCGGGGAATCCCTGTGTTGGGCGATAGAAGGCGCCTGCCTGTTAAACCTGACCGTGCATTAGCGGGGGAGTATGGACTGTGCGCGGAGAGAGCAGAAGCAGACGACAGGCACAGCGCTCAGAGACGCATACAACGCAGGTGTTAGCTGTGTCGGACTCAGGCCGGATCTCGTTACACCGCAGATTCCGATGCAGCAGGTCTGCACGGGCTCCGGGCCTTGCCTGTACCACGAGCTCCCGTGGTGCTCACCGCTGGCCCACGGGCAACACGTTAGAAGCCCAAAGGACGCGGGTAGCAGTCTGAGGAGGCACCCCCTGGGCCCAGGCCAGTAGGTGGCGCATTTTCACTGCAGGTCGCGACATGTTTTCCAGACTCAAAAACAAACCAGGATCTCGACTAAGAGCTTCCCTTTGAAACTCGTAAGTAAAAAGAAAATGTTTACCCAAGGTCGATGGTCCTGGTGTTTTTCTCACACACACACTCAGGGAGCTGGTTTATCATCTGGTTGTTAAAATATTAATATTCAGAAAGAGGTTCTTTCTTTTATCTCATGTTAGGAACAAGTTGTGTGTAACCTTCTAATGTCTCCTGGCTAATGTCAGAGGTGGAAAGATAATCAGGTCCAATCACTTTTATCGACTAAACAAACTGCGTTTCTTGCCTTCCCGAGCATTTGACATCTCACCCTCACTTGTCCGGCCTCACTTAAACTGCCATGCGTCTCCGAGGCCCTTCGGCACAGCTAAAGGATGCCGGGACAGTGACAGTTGGGGCGAGCATTTCAAAAACAAAGTAGGACCTGTAGAAGCCTAAACATAAAGCTCTTCTGTCAATCAAAAATCTTGAAAGCATTTAGCGTATCGATCGACACGATATGGGCGTGCGATTGCACTGCGTGAGGTCCACTCTGGACAAAAGATAAAATAACAGTGATGGAGAAAGGGTGCTCCGTTTTCATTTGTTGTGATGCTTGATGTAGGCGAACTGATCCAGCGCTCGAGGTAACTCAGTGAGCTATTACGGTCACCTCATTCAGAGAGGAAGGGACCGCTCGCGTGGAGAAGGGAAACCGGTCACGCATTGCACGGCTACGGAGTGACTGATGTACGTGCCAAGACGCAAACCAAGATTTGCTTGAGTCCGAAATCTGTCTTTCCAGTCCTGAAGCTCTCAGTCCTTTCGGAGCCATTGTCATTCAGGGAGGAGTGATGCCTGACGTATGTCATGACAATGGAAAGCGCATGAAACTCCCTTTGGCACGCAGTCCTTCCTCTTCGGCAGCACCTCCGGTCACCTTTGGAAGTAAGAGGTGTGTACATTTCAAATAAATAAAATTTTCAAATGCCTCTGTTCACCTCCAAGTCTTCTTAAATCCATCCTCTGTTGTTAGAGGAGTGTGTGCCATCAGTCCGTGACGGATGTCTGGCACATTCTAGAGGGTCTTTGTCCTGTGACAGTGGAAAAGTATCTGGAGAAATATGACTCCCAGGGTTTGAAATACCTGGTAGTATCAGGTGTCTTTGATTGGAACCACCTCATGGGCTTTTGGTGAATCAGGCAATAGCATGAGTATCATGTGTGGCTTATATTGGTTCATATACAATTATGCTCAGCCTGTTCATGTCCGGAAGCAATCTGGGATGAGCTTCTCAAAATTAAAAAGACCGTCTTTGCAATACATGAAGAGCTGAAAAAAAGTTAAAACCAGGCAGAAAATCTCAGAGGTCTCTTCCTTCAGAGCAAGAAGTAGCTGTTCACTTGCTTCAGAACGGCTTGGTTTCCGACTGCGTTCAGCTGTTGGGGGATGCACAGACGAGGCAGCGTGGAGATGTTTCACCCCCAATTACAGTATCTTAGTAAACATTCCTGATCAAAAGTCCCTGCCAAGAGGAAATGCCTCCCAGAGTCAGTGCTGAGGCAGCGTGCACAGGTGTGATACTGCAAAGGCGTTTCTGATGCTAGTAGAGATTAAACCCCATTCGGACCCTTTATTAGAGTTGTGGTTTCTGTCGGGGCTCCGGTCACAGAGTTCCGAAAGCCCCCACTGCCTTTTCCCTACGAGTCCTGTCCCTCTTCCTTCTCAGTTCTGTGGGATGTGCCATTGTTCAGGACTAGCCTGTACGACCGGAAGTCACGTTGAAGCAGAGAACAAGCGTTTCTCAGAAGTGCGTTGGTCTTGTCTTTGGCCGGTGCCTGAGATGATCGTTCGTGGCCCACGGCTGCTGTGTGTGCAGTAAACAGCTCATGCATTTGCTTGAGCAATGCTGGCTAAGCCTACAAGTACGTTTAAGGTGACTTTGTAATGTGGGGCGTATGGAATTTAAAACTGCTCACCCTTCTCAGAGAACATTCCTGACATCATTCCTTTTTTCTAAATCGTGTTTTTGAATTACTGTTTAGAGTTAGTAGTATTTTGCACTAGCTTAGGTGTACGGCATAGTGGTGAGACAGGATCACCTTTTTTTTATCCTCACCCAAGGATATTTTTTCATTGCTTTTAGAGACGGAGAAAGGGGGTAGAAATGGGGAGGGAGCGAGGGAGGGAGAGAGAAGGAAAGAGCAAGAGAGAGAGAGAGAGAGAGACATTGGCATGAGCAAGACACATCAACAGGTTGCCTCTCATAGACTCCCCAACAGGGGATCGAACCCTTAACCTAGACACACGTCCTGATGGGAAATCAAACCCACAACCTTTCAGTGTGTGGGAGGAACCGTCAACCAACTGAGCCACATTGGCCAGGTCTACATACCATCACTTCTGATATATTAAGATATGCATTTTTTATTAGATTACTCCAGAAGACATCAATAAGACCAAATATAGGTAAGTAATAAAAAGGCAGATCCACGTAAGGAATCTGCATAAGAAAAAATAATTCGAATTGTCAAAAAAAATTAGAACTGTCCATGAATGGATTTGATAGCGGGTCAAGTAGTGAGCGCAGCCTGTCACTGAACTCGTTCTAATGGAGATGGTACCTCCAATGTTTAGGGTGTGGGATGAGATAAACAAGAAGTTATTTTCTAAAATAATCATCATCATTTCTTGAATGTTAACCAGGTGTCAGACCCTACACTAAATTTTCACACTCATTTTCTACATACTGGATAAATAATTTTATCCTCAGTATATAGATGAGAATAAAAATATTTCATTCTATAAAATTAGAAATATTTGACATATGTAGTGCGGTTGATATTGACTTGCCTTATTTTAAAAGGTACAAAGAAAAAGAAAACGTATAAAGACAATGTAAGAGAAACTAGGCAGTGGCTTTCAAATTCCTCGTGGCACAAATGAGAATACACACTGTTGAGTGAATGAAGGAATTGGATATTTTGTGGTTGCTCTTTAAAAAAATATCTCCAAACCATTCTTATGATTTCATATTCCCATTGAAGTTGTACTGGCCTGTGATTTTGTTCAGACCTTCACTCCTTGTTACAAGAGTTCTTAGATCCCCTCATTCTCATCAGTGATAATTGAACTTCCTTCTTTCTTAGACCCTGCTCTCCCCGGGTGTTATTTAAAGTTTCCCTGCTCACCTTTGCTACTGCTCTGTGGCCAGTGTGTCACACGTGAGGGCTCTGTTGGCCTCAAAAAACCTGAGCTATAACAATAGCTTTGAATAAAAATGATAATCGATGCTGACTTGATTGCCCGAGGACTGTAACTGATTTTCCTAGAATGTGGAGTACAGAAACAATACAGGAACTTCTTGGGGGATGTAAATATTGTGCCACATACACATCCTTGTTGATCCTGAGTATCAACATTTGTGATGAAAAAGGAGCTAAATGGAATTGGAATTTTTCCTGGAACATCTGAATGTAGCACACGGATTAATCAAATTTACTGCATCATTTGGTATAAAGGAGTTACATTATTTATTCGTATTGACAAAAATGGGAAAGATGACTTTGTAATTGATATATTAAAGTGGATAGCCTTCGTATTCAGGATTCTGAAAGTTTTCACCCATAGCCATTAAAAAAAATCTATTACCAATTTAGGATACTGAAGCTGTGTGGGGTAGTGATGCTCACCAAGTACCTCTGGGTCCTCCCGCTGCCTCATGGACACATGAACCCATGGATATTTGGTTCCAGTCAGTGGGCTTGGAAGGGAAGGGATATTGTGCTTCTGGGCTGAGGCAATAAGATGCCCCCTTAGGTTTTGCATCTCCTGTCCTCTCCCCTCACACAGGGGTCTCAGCCTGTCTTCCAGCCCCACTCTTCTTAAACCTGTTAAAGGCAGATTCTGACTTGGGTCTGAGTGGGGCCTGAGACTTCTCATTTCTAACCAACCAATCCCTGATGATGTCAATGATGCTGATCTAGAAACGGTGCTTTAAGCAGCAGGACTCGAAGTGAAATGGCTTCAGTGTGACAGGACCTTTCCCATCCTTGGTCCCCGAATGACCCTGTGAGGCAGGGCCTTACACTGAACTTGTAGCGCAAGTGTGACATAAATGTACTGGGAAAATGAGGCTATCGGGGCAGTCTCTTTCTTCAGAAACTGGCTTTTTTGAGTAATACAGGAGCCAATAATAGATATCTGAATTTAAAAAATGAGTCTAGTTATGGGTTCATCAGTTGCAACAAAACTCCCCCAGTGATGCAAGATGTTTTTAAATATATTTTATTGATTATGCTATTACAGTTGTCACATTTCCCCCCTTTATTCCCCTCTGCCCTGCACATCTCCTCCCACCTGCATTCCCCCACCTCAGTTCATGTCCATGAGTCATACATATAAGTTCTTTGGCTTCTACGTTTTGTATACTATTTTTACCCTTCCCTGTCTATTTTCTATCTACCATTTATGCTACTTATTCCCTGTACCTTTTCCTGCATTCTCCTCTCCCTTTCCTTGCTGATAAACCCTCCATGTGATCTCCATTTCTGTGATTCTGTTTGTTTGCTTAGTTTTAGTTTTAGTTTTTGTTTTTAGGTTCAGTTGTTGAAAATTGTGAGTTTGTTGTCATTTTACTGTTCACATTTTTTATCTTCTTTTTTTTTGTAGATAAGTTCCTTTAACATTCATTCATATAATAGGGGCTTGGTGATAATGAACTCCTTTAACATGACCTAATCTGGGAACCACTTTATCTGCCCTTCCATTCTGAAATGATAGCTTTGCTGGATAGGGTAATCTTGGATACATGATCCTTGCCTTTCATGACTTGGAACACTTCTTTCCAGTCCCTTCTTGCCTGTAAGATTTCTTTTGAGAAATCAGCTGAGAGTCTTATGGGAACTCCTTTGTAGGTAACTGTCTCCTTTTCTCTTGCTTCTTTTAAGGTTCTCTCCTTCTCTTTAATCTTGGCTAATGTAATTATGACGTGCTTTGGTGTGTGCTTCCTTGGGTCCAAGTTCTTTGGGACTGTCAGAGCTTCCTGGACTTCCTAGAAGTCTGTTTCCTTTGCCAGATTGGGAAAGGTCTCCTTCATTATGTTTTCAAAGAGGTTTTCAATTTCTTCTCTTCCTCTTCTCGTCCTGGCACCCCTGGGATTCTGATGTTGGAATGTTAAAGTTGTCCAGGAGGTTCCTAAGCCTCTCGTCATTTTTCTGAATTCTCGTTTCTTCATTCTGTTCTGGTTGAATGTTTATTTCTCCCTTCTTTTCCAAACTGTTGATTTGAGTCCAAATTTCTTCCCATCACTGTTGGTTCTCTGTACATTTTCCTTTAATTCACTTTTCATAGTCTTCACTTTGTCCTCTATTTTGTGACCATACTCAACCAATTCTGTGAGCATCCTGATTACCAGTGTTTTCAACAATGCATGTGTTAGGTCATCTATCTTTTTGTGGCTTGGTTGTATTTTTCCTGGAGCTCTGATCTGTTCTTCCATTTGGTCCATTTTTTTTTTTTTGTCTTGGCATGCCTGTTATGTAGTAATGGGCAGGGCCTTAAGTGTTCACCAGGGTGGGGCAACCCACATCAGTGCATGGTAATGCTGTTTGTGGGGGAAGGGTCAGAGAGGGAACGGTGCCGCTTGCTCAGCTCTCAGCTGGCTTTCATTCACTTCCCCCACTACCCACAAACAAAGTGGGCCCTTTGGTGCTGGTTCCCAGGTGGGTGGGCTTGTGTACATTCTAGGACCCTGTGTGTCTCTCCAATGAACTCTCCTATGAGGCTGGGAGTCTCTCCCGCCACCGCCACTCCCACAGGTTTTCTCAGTCAGAGGTTTTGAGGCTTTATTTCCCCGCTCTGGAACCCTGGGTTGCACAGTCTGTCTCTCTCCCCAGTTGTTCCTCCTGGTTTATCTGCACATGAATGTGGGACCAGCAGGTCTGGTGTCAGCCACTGCCTCACCTGCCCCGGTCCTCTGGCCCACTGCCTTGCTGCTCATCCTCTCCACCCAGCTGCCAGTCTCCACCCCTCCCACCAAAAATAAATATTTCTTCTTTCACTCCTCGGTTGTCAGACTTACATACAGTTGAATTTTCTGCCAGTTCTGGTTGTTTTCTATTTTAAAATTTGTTGTTGTCTCTTCTTTTGGTTCTGTGAGGAGGCACAGTGTATCTACCTACTCCATGGTGCAAAATGTTTATCATAGGAGAAATTATGTGTGCAGCAGAGGTGGGGTTGTGTGGCAAATCTCAATACTTTCCATCAATTTTTCTGTAAACCTAAACCTGCTCTAACATAATCTTTATTTTTAAAAAATTAATTAAATTCCCCTTTTATCTTTTCCCTTCTCTAAAGAATACATAAGCAAATAAATAAGAGTCAAATGCTAATTTGATAAATGAAGTGAAGATAAAGAGACATGTTCTAAGACTGTGATTTTCTTAGTAAGGCAATCAATTCAGACAATTTAAAGAGTAAAACTCAAGTTTTGCTGTAGATCAGACTTATTAAACATTGTAGGCCAATGTCTTCTTATCGTCTGAAACAAGAAGAGATCTGTACAACTATCCTTTTATAGGATATTTTTTCCTCAAAAAATTACAAAAATGAAGCACAAATAAAAGAGAAACTATTAGTTCAAGTTGAAAAAGAGATTAATTTGCCATATAAAAGTTATGTAGAAAACGTAACTATAAAAATAATTTAGAAATACTTTCAGATTTCTAAAAATATATATTCTAAATGTTAAATGCTTCATACTTACTGTAGCAAGTATGAATCACAGGTATCACAACATATGAAAGAAACTAATGTTTGAAAATTATAATTATAAAGTAATAGAAGTCATTGTGAAAAATTATAAGGATGTAGGAAAGTACATGTTAAAAAGGAAAAGTCTCCTATCACTTCTTGCCCTTTTTGCTAAGATCAAGTGTAAGAAGTACAAGCCCACTCTCCATTCACTTTAATTCTTCTTCCCAATTTCACTCTCCAAGTTTTGAAGGTTCCATACCTAACAATAATATATGTATGTTCAAATTGATCAAAATTAGGAATGAAGAATTTATTACATTTACATGACCTCACCTGCCCTTCCTCCTAATTTTGTCATTTATATTAGTTTTCACCTGATTGAAAATCAGGGATTTCACATGGTTCTACCTAACCATGAGGATTGAGGGCTCATTTATTCAGGGCAAGGCAAAAGCAGTTTTATAGTCGTGAGTATGCAAAACACAGAGTTTATTCTTGTGTTATTATTTATTAATTATTGTATTACTTTCCATAGGAATGACAGCAAATCTACTTTTGCCCCACCCTGTATAAGAAAATATACAGATTCATGTATGTTATCTTTTTCAACTTTAAGTTGAATATGGGCTGTAAACTGTCCAATTTAGAGTTTAACCTTTGGTAACATGTCTCAGTTCTCTCGATGAAAAATCAGGAGATCTGTAACCCGCAGGCACATCAGCCTTCCACTCTCTCCTGCACCTCACGGTTTTCTTAGCGGGACAACATTTTAACCTTGTGTGGATGGATGACTTTACGAGTCTGCTCTACGACCATAATTAGATCTGTGACCTAGCTAAATACAGGGTCTGGCAGAAGTAACGCCTGCTTAAGTGTGGTTGTTAGGGAAATAATATGGGTGTAATAATTTATAGTTTTAATTTGAACATTTCACCTACAATGTCACAGGATGTGCTTGAGTGTGATATTGTTCTGTTGCAGAATCACATGCTTATGATTTTTGTAATAAAAGGGGGTGTTTTTTTTGTGCTGGACCCTGTATATTCTGTAGTTTAATTTCAATACTTAAAATCAAATTAATAGACTTTTTTTTAAAAAGTGAAGAAATGTTACCTTTACAATATTGTTATCCACATAAAACACATTGTGACACATTTCAAATACCAAAGCAGGTAGAGTTATTCTCCTGCTGTAGGGGCGTAGGAGTGGGAACGTAGAAATGTAAGTAACTTTCCAGTGTTATATAATTCGATGAGAGGTAGAGTGGGATAGACACCAAGTGCTGTCTACCTCCAAATGGGATGCTTTCAACTACTCTGAGCTCAACCATTCACTTCAAGAACGTGCCGTCCAGCACCTTCAGTGGGCCTCCCTTCTCAAGCAGCACTGCTGGTACAGTCTTGATAATCTCCGAATTCCCTTTCGCTCCAGCAGTGTGTAGCTCTGATTCATTACCTGTTTGGATTAGGAAACAGTTACTATTTAAACACTGCTATAGACTAAACTCGATGCTGCAAGAGAGAATACCGTATTTTGCCGTGTATAATGTGCACTTTTTTTGCCCAGATTTTTGAGGGAAAAATGAGGATCCACATTATACATGACTATAATGACCACACACCTGGGTATAATAATGGGCATAATAATCCTGTGCATTATGCACACAAAGATGTGGGTGCACATTATAAATAGCAAAATGCAGCAGCTCCTTGGAAAGGACATACACCATAGGAGGATTTCTTTGTCCTCACGTAATAATGGAATACGTGGTATGCAATCGAAGTGCAGCATATTTTATAGGCTGTATTTATTGCATTCATATAGCTACAAAATAACTTTTCTATTTACCTGCCAATTATAAAATTATTTTTCCCAAGATGAAGGACCAGCAATAGATTATGCATTAAACTTTATAAAAAATACATTAAATCAACAATTTTTAAACATATAGAATATTGGATCTTTTTGAAATTTTCCTATTTTTTAAAAATATGTACCCCTGATATAGTTTCCATATCATTAAAGTTTCAATGGATACAGTAGCATTTCAAGGTGGAAGGCTGGGCGGAAGGGCAGGGATGGTGTACGAGGCCCAGTTCTGGAGGCAGGAGCTGGAGGCACAGCTCGAGTGGATTGGAAGCTCTCTCGATTCCTGCAAGAGTGACGGCCGCCAAGACCCACAACGCTGTTGTTCATCCTCAAAAGCATACGCGAGTTTTGTGTTCTGCTTTCTAATATAGGTGTGGTTCTTTTCATATAAATACACATTTTAAATTGCCATCAGCTAAAACTGACACCCCAGAAGGGTATGTTATTTTATGTTGTGTGTTTTTCAAGAATGGCTGTTTCACATACAATTAGTGCTTGATATTTGTTGGCTAAATACTTTTTAAAAAGAGTCTGTTTCTTTGCTCCTTCCATACGGACAACATCACCTATTTTTTTTTCCCCCTCTTGTGAGCCTCAGAGAGTCTGCGGCAAAAACATTCTTGTTCATGTCCAGTTGCTATGGGTAACTCTCAACCTCACTGCTTTGGTGCTAATCAGTCCCTGAAACTCCAGGCCAGCCATCTATCTGCTAGCAGCCTCCCGGTGCCCTTCTGGATGCTACCCAGGCTGCCTTTTCTTTCACTGCAGAATCCCCGCAATTCAACTACCACAGGAATACGGGGAGTGGAACAAATTACGGTGGAAGCGCGGACATTCTGGGGGGAAGCACAGTGTAGTGAAAAGAATGCTGCACCCACTAGATACTAAATATAACTTTTCATCTAGTCTACAGGGAATGAATTACATCAATCAAAGGTTTCCCTCATCGGAACCTTGGTGTTTCTCTCTAATTCGACCTAGCTCCCTCCCTACCTAGTGCTTTCTGCCAAAAACAAGAAAAAAATCAGTTTACATTTTTAAAAAATCTGCTCTTTGGTCTGGCTTCATAGCAGACAACTGGAGTCTCATAGAAACTTCTGCTTTCAACCTATTCCAACATCATACGTTATGTTGCCTCTGGAGAGCTCCACTTAGACTCAGGGGCTGCAGAGTGAAAACGTCTAATAATGTATTGCTATTATTCATGAAATAGATTGGGACTTGCCGATCCCTCAGTGGTCTTTGGGATCCAGAGGGTCCCCTGGGTGGCCCTTTGAGAACTGCTGATAGGGAGTGTGTAAAACAGCACCTGTCACGGGGTGAATTTAATTCTACGAATTAGATCTCAGGATTGACTTTATTTCTAAAGCGAACAGGAATGTGTTAGCTTCTATCTGTTCACATTCTCAGCGCCCCTGCCTGTATCCATTCTCGCATATTCTTTGCCTTCGTGGTTCCTCTAATTTAGTGTCTTTCCTTGGCTCTCCTTTTCACTCGAGCTTTTCAGACGTGGAGATCTTGCTTCCCTTTGACTCTGCTTCATCACTTACCTACTCATGCAAACATGTGTGCGAGGCACCTGGCCTTTCAACATCTTCCCCAGGAACTCAGGTGGGCCTTCTACCTGGTCTCCCAGCTCACGGGGGGAGCCCTGACCAAGAAGGGGGTCTGGATAAGTCACCCAATGAAAGAGCCAAGGCACATGTTAGGAGCTATAGTGGGCCTCTCCTGGGACCTCTCTGAATCGGCCCCTGCGATGATGAGTGCTTTGCCTGGGGCTGATCTACTTCCTCTGTAGTCCGACACCAGGGCTAAAACACGGAAGAGCGGAATAGCAAAAAAGGGAAGGCAAGCAGCCCTGGAAATGCTAACTAAGTATTTATGAGCTAGCATTCGGTAAAGATTTCTTGGATGTGACACTAGATGCATGATCTATAAAATTTCAAAAAAATAAATTAGACTTTATAATTTTTTTAAAAAATGATTGCTCTGCAAAAGATGCTATTAAGAAGGCGAGAAAGCAGAGAGAATGTAAAGTTCCACGGCAACTAGGAGAAAATATTATTTGCAAAATACGTACCAGGCAAATTGTTTGCATACAGAATATATAACAAGCTCCAGAAACTCAATATTGCGAAAACAAACAACCCAGTTAGATCATAGACAAAAAATAATTGAGCAGACACTTCACCCGAGAAGCTCTATGGATGGCAAATGAACACATGTAAAGATGTTCAACATTGCTCGCCTTTAGGGAGATGAAAATTAAAACCACTGTAAGCTATCAGCCCACACCTATCAGAATGGCTAAAATAAAAAAAAATACTCATAGTACCAAATGCTGACAAGGATGCAGAAAATCTGTGTCTCTCATACACTGCTGGTGAAAATGTGCAGCCACTCTGGAAGGGTGGGGTGTTGAAAAAAGTTAAACCCACCCTCAGCACAGGCCATACCACTTTCCTTCACCCCTCCTCCTCCCACACCTTCCTCCTCTCCGCCTCTCCCTCCCTCGTGCCTTTCCCCACTGTTCCTTCCTTCCTTTCCTCTCTGCTCCTTTCCTTCATGATCAGGATTCAACCATTAGGTTTGGTTACTATGTCTTGGCCAGATAGTTATTAAGGAACTCTAACACACACTAGTTTTTTTTTTTAATGGGCATCTATTTAGCATGTACCAGAAAGATGGTGGCTTCAAGTAACAGAATTATTTACTCATAGAAACATGTCTAAATGACAAGGTTTAGGGCCAACAAAAATTCAATGCCTTCGTCTCTATTTCTTAGTGCATTAGGTATTTCTCTTTTTCTTTTTAAATACATTTTATTGATTATGCTATTACAGTTGTCCCATTGTCCCCCCTTTATTCCTCTCCACCTTGTACCCCCCACTATCATCCCCCGCCTTAGTTCATGTCCATGGGTCATACAAATAAGTTCTTTGGCTTCTACATTTTCTATGCTATTTTAACCTGCCCCTGTCTATACTCTACCTTCCATGTACGCTATTTATTCCCTGTACCTTTTCCTGCATTCTCCTCTCCCTTTCCTTGCTGATAACCCTCCATGTGATCTCCATTTCTGTGATTCTGTTCCTGTTCTAGTTGTTTGCTTAGTTTGTTTTTGTTTTCATTCTTTTTTTAGGTCCAGTTGTTGATAATTGTGGCTTTGTTGCCATTTTACTGTTCATATTTTTGATCTTCTATTTTTTAAATGAGTCCCTTTAACATTCATATAATAAGGGCCTGGTGATGATGAACTCCTTTAACTTGACCTTATCTGGGAAGCACTTTATCTGTCCTTCCATTCTAAATGAAAGCTTTGCTGGATAGAGTAATCTTGGATGTAGGTCCTTGCCTTTCATGACTTGGAACACTTCTTTCCAGCCCCTTCTTGCCTGTAAGATTTCTTTTGAGAAATCAGCTGAGAGTCTTATGGGTACTCCTTTGTAGGTAACTCTCCTTTTCTCTTGCTTCTTTTAAGATTCTCTCCTTCTCTTTAATCTTGGCTAATGTAATTGTGATGTGCTTTGGTGTGCCTTGGGCTTCCTTGGGTCCAAGTTCTTTGGGACTGTCGGAGCTTCCTGGACTTCCTGGAAGTCTATTTCCTTTGCTAGATTGGGAAAGATCTCCTTCATTATGTTTTCTAATAGGTTTTCAATTTCTTCTCTTCCTCTTCTCCTTCTGACACCCCTAGGATTCTGATGTTGGAATGTTAAAGTAGTCCAGGAGGTTCCTAAGCCTCTCATAATTTTTCTGAATTCTTGTTTCTCCATTCTGTTCTGGTTGAATGCTTATTTCTTCCTTTTGCTTCAAACCGTTGATCTGAGTCCTGGTTTCCTTCCCATCACTGTGGGTTCTCTGTACATTTTCCTTTAATTCACTTTTCATAGTCTTCACTTTGTCCTCTATTTTGTGACCATACTCAACTAATTCTGTGAGCATCCTGATTACCAGTATTTTCAACTGTGCCTGTGTTAGGTCATCTATCTCTTTGTGGCTTAGTTGTGTTTTTCCTGGAGCTTTGATCTGTTCTTCCATTTGAAACTTTTTGTTGTTTTTTTTTTCGGTCCTGGCGCGCCTATTATGTAGTAATGGGTGGGGCCTTAGGTGTTCATCAGGGCGGGGCTGGTGACGCTGTACGTGGGGGAGGGATCTGAGAGGGAACAATGGCGTTTGCTCTGCTCTCTGCTCTCTGCCAGTTTTCAGTCACTTCCCCTACCACCCACAAGCATATTGGGCCCTTCTGGTGCTGGTTCCCAGGTGGGTGGGCTTGTGTACTCTCTAGGAGCCTGTGGGTCACTCCAATGAACTCTCCTGTGAGGCTGGGAGTTCCTCCCGCTGCCACCACAACCCCCAAAGGTGTTTTCAGTCAGAGGCCTTGAGACTTTATTTCCTAGCTGGAACCTTGGGTTGTGTGATCTGTCTCACTCCGCAATTGTTCTTCCTGGTTTATCTGTGCACGAATGTGGGACCGCCAGCTCCGCCAGCCACCTCGCCGCCCAGTCCTCCAGCCATTGTCTCATGGTGAGTCCTCTCCACCCGGCTGCCTGTCTCTGTCCCTGCTCCTTGTCTGGATGAAAGTTTCTTCTTCATCTCCTCGGTTGTCGGACTTCCATACAGTTCAATGTTCTGTCAGTTCTGGTTGGCTTTGTTTTTAAATTTGTTGTTGTCCTTCTTTTGGTTGTGTGAAGAGGCACAGTGTGTCTACCTACGCCTCCATCTTGGCCAGAAGTTCTGCATTAGCTATTTTTCTTTGGCTTGAGAACCACTGGCCAGGACGCTAGAGGAAGAGGAAGAGGAAGAGGAAGAGTTGATTCACTAACCTCTCAGACAAGTGAGAAAATATCCCTTTTAGAAGAAATCGGGAAACCCCTCCTTGTTTTCAATGTTCTGGAATGAGTCACATGTCCATTTCTCCACCATACTGTCTGTGTATAGGGAAGCTCCAAGTTTGCGTCCTTCAGTGAAAGATTTTGTCCAGGCCCAGGAGGTTATCTGTACTGTGGTCAATTAACCGGAGTTGACTCCTGGAGCTGCGAGTCAGCCCCTCTCCCACCCCCACCCCCGGCATGTACACAGATAGTGGGCCAAGTGGCAACAGGTGCAGAGAAGAAAGCCAGGGTGTCAGGTGTACAACAGTGACACTGTATCTTTTGGAGAAAGGAAAGCCATTATACCGATTTGTGTATCTACATTTTAGATGACAAGAATGTTTAAGCATGTCCTTCAAGCTGACATAGTTTTAGTTCTATTAAAATACTATGTTTGCTTATGTCAAACCAAGAAAAGAGACATTATACAATTAATGTGAAACAGTCACCCACTGAGGATTCTGTAGTATCTATGCCATTCACCTAGGTAGCCCTTAATGATTTTGACAACTGAGATGTTATCTTTATGGTAATATATACAATATAATTTTCTTCAGCAAGTGCAATTTTCTGGCTGAGATATCCATCTAGAATCGTTATTGAATGATGATAAGAAAAGATTGCTTTGTAATAATAAGGCTCATTGCCAATTCTTTCATTTTTCTTTTCCTCAAGTCATAATAAATGTGCTTAGAAGCATTTGTACGTGGGGCCAAATTTTGCCTGGATTGTCGTTCTGGCATGAAGGTTGACGAAAGGCTTTTTCTTTTCCTCTTCCATTGACTCACCTTACTCAGCGATCCGGGCATTCCTTGCTCTGAGACTCAGTGTCAGGACTGATTTCCCACTGGCTAAGATAACAAATCATATCCAAGTAGACCTGCGACAGCTAGCTGGCTGAACAAACCTGTCTTCCCTTGCGGTACCTTCCAGAAGATTAACTACCTGCCTTACCTCTTCAGTCTCTCTGTGCTCCCCTGGATTTCGACTGGGTTGAGTCTTTTAATATTCTGTATGTCATGGTGCCTGAGGACTAGAGATGAGAGCCTTGCTCTCTAAAGTTCCTTGTGATACTTGTGCACACGCGTGCACAATAAATTGTGCGGGAGGCTCACTGCAGAAATCTCCGTGATGTGGGAGTCGCTCCAGGGCAGGCGCGGAAGTAAAACGGGACCTTTCTCCTAACCACCGTCGGCATGTTCCGCACGGCTGCCTTGGCTCCCTGTGACCTCGTGTTCCTCACTCCACCTCCTGACCATCTCATTTTCCTTTCTCGTGGCTTCTTCAGTCAGCCTCTCAACTCTAAAAAGACAGACACTAAATCCACACAAATGCCAATATTTACAAATTCCCGTCCGATCTTCTACATTAGTGATTCGTTCTGTCGATATTTATGGAGCACATCTATATGCAAGATTCTGGGAGATCGTTTTAGAAAACTGAACAAGACATAAAACTTCAGAAAGCTTAGCTAAGGCTGTTTTATGTAAGGCCGGAGTGTCAAACTCATCTTCACCGGGGGCCACATCAGCCTCGCGGTTGCCTTCAAAGGGCCGAATGTAATTTTAGGACTGTATAAATGTAACTACTCCTAACAGTTAAGTGAGAGCTCAGCGCTGCCACTGGGTAGAAACAAGGTGCCGGCCGGATAAAACAAGGTGGAGTTGGCCACCTGTGATTGGAGGGTTAAAAACAAGAGTCTCGAGAAAGGAGTGGAGAGACCACTCTGCCTACTCAAGGAGCAAGCGCGAGCTCTAAATGGGGAGCTAATGGTGTCGGAACTGATCTGGTGTGGTCTGCTGTCCGTGTGGACAGGCAGCCTCTGGCCCTCAGACATTTTATTCTGCCTACTTCGGATGCTTCTGCGGTGACGTGCCACACTATTACCACTCTTTAACTGCAGGTTTGATCTTTGCTGAACTGCTCATTAACACTTAAATCCTTTCCACCTCAGGGCGAGCAGCTAGGTGTGAGTTATTTAAGCCCTCTTTTTTATCCCACTCTCTGGCTGCAGATAGAAAAGGCCTGGAATGTGCACTGCTCCCTGGCTGCCATCTGCGTCTGGAGTACCTGCAACAAAGTAGTAGCTGCTGCTTTCTTTGTGCATCGAAGCATTCCATGTCTTTCTTTATCAGAGAGTGCAGGCCCGTTACTATGGCTACCTGTTTAGACATTTATCTTCCTCATGAGATGATGCGTCCTTAGGGGCAGGGGCTGGAATGTAGTAGGTACTCAATAAATGTTTGAATGTGTCAATAAATGAGCCTAACCTGCTGCTCAGTTACTGAAACCCATGGCCCAGAACACAGGTGGCAGACACAGGGCCTGTGGGCCAAATCCGGCCCTCCACCTTGTTTCATCCAGCCCAGCACCTTGTTTCTACCTGGTGGCAGCGCCAAGCTCCCTGCCCCTAGTTAAGGGGTAGTTACATTTACACAGTCCTAAAACTACATTCGGCCCTTTGAAGGCAACCTCGAGGCTGCTGTGGCCCCCGGTGAAAATGAGTTTGACACCCCTGACCTAGAACTTTATGATACCAAGATAAGATGAATGATTAACACCTTCAACAGCTCCTTGCTGACTGTGGGGAGCCAGCTGGGAGGGGCTGGGATTGGTGGACAAGGCAAGAAGTCTCGAAGTTAGTCTTGAGGAGTGAGCCGTCTGGTTGGTCCATTGTCTACTTCCAGAATACTTAGTGCAGCCCGGTTATTCTCACTGAGTCCCCGGCACTGTAGGACCCGAACCGCCTCTGATCTTATCTCACTCTCAAGATCTTAACTCTTTGTTCTCTTCACACCCTCTAACGTCTCCTTACCCACAGGGACATTCAATTCGGGAAAGAAGGGCCCTTGGTGACTGAAACGACTACATCTTGTTTCAGAAAGGGAGACTTCTTAAATCACACAAACTGCCGAAGCCATCCAGTTTCCCTGTGACTGTATTTGTTAATTTGTTCATTGTCTCCCACACCCTTTTCTCATCTCCTTTGCTACTTCTACTCGCCGCTGTGTTCTTTAGACGTGGATTCCACTGAACGACACCCACCTGCCCCACAGAACAAAGGGATGAAACCAGGCAAGAGGAAAGAGTGAACTATTCTAAACACAAACACTAAGCACTCTTGGAAGCTTTTTATAAGAAAAGCTTTATTGGAGGTCTTTGGTGGCCTTCACACAAAAAGTTCCTGTGGAGTAGGAGGGGCCAAAGCTTAGGGATATGGTTTCCAAGGGAGTGCTCACAGAGGACCTGGAGACGGAGCCTGCAGGCAACTCCTTCCGGGAGATGCTGGCAGTGGAGGAAAGCTCTGGGACGGTAACCTGAGTGCGAGGGGGCGTGTGTCAAAGCACAGTGGTTGGATGCAGAAGATTACAGCACATGTGTATACCAACAGAAGTGATCACGAAGAAGGGAAAATTGGTGCTACCGAAGAAGAGGCTCATTACTAGAGAAATTTTCTTGACCAGGTGAGAGCGTTTGGATCTAGTGCACAGGAGACAGAGAATTCCTACATATACATTTTTTTTTAAGGAAATTTGTACTGAAGTCCGGACAGAGTTCAGCTTTATCTTCTCAGTCATTAATTCCATTGTGTGAAACGAAACGGTGTGTTTTAATTAATTCATGCACAAGAACAGGCAGAAAGCAGAGACATGGAAACAGGCACAGAGAGGTTGCTCTATGTGATACAGCAGGCTGGTGACGTCCTCTCTTGCTCCTTCACAGGCTCATTAAACTGGAAGCGACGCCATTAGCTGAAGGTGAGCGTTAGGAGAAGATATCAGATCTCTGGGAGAGGGGAAAGCAGGGATCGATCTTCCACGAGGGCCATCAGACGATGCAGACAGACGCAGCGGGAGGATGAAGATGTGCCGTGGTTTTGAGTCGAGACAGCATGCTTATCCATGACATCTTTCCAGAGTCAAGTCTGTATACAGAGTGCGGAGACTGGAACAACCTGAGAACGTTGGTGAGTTGGATTTTGTTCCCAGAGAAGGAGTGGGGTTAGGATGACCTGGGGGGGAAATATGTACGTTTGGGGCACCATTCCTCTCTTTGACCTTGGGGAAGCAATGTGTCACCACAACAGAGGACATACATTCTGGGAGAACTGAGCAGCGAAATGAGAGACCTGCGTTGGGGCGTGTCAGTGGGGCCTCACCATTGCAGCCCCTGGACGCCGGTTGGGGGATGAACCCTCTCGTCAGGGCCCTCGGTTCCTGTGTGTGCACTCTCCAGTGGGGGGATTTTATTTTATTTTATTTTATTTATTTTATTTTATTTTTTGCTGCTGGGGATTAGACACCACCTCCTCTAAGGCCCCTGCTAGGACTGAATAAGGACTTACGACTCTCATGGTTAAAGGCATACAAAGCAATGACGAAGTTACTGTAGCTTCAACATAAAAGTCAATGAGATCAAACTAATGTGAACCCCAGTGGAATCTGTTATCATGTAAACTATTTGACAGACTCAGTTCCTCCTGAGTTTTGTGGATAGTTGTGAGTCCACGAAACACATGGTTCACTAAGCTATTGTAATAATCACAACCTGCATGTGTTTTTCCAAATGGGCAACTGTAAACCTACCCTTGTCCGCACCTGTATTTTCCCAGGTGACTTGGGCACCCTCCCCTTCTGTGGTCTCACCGATTGTATGTCAAATGCACGTAGTGGTGTCCTGCATGTTTGAAGTTGAACAATGGAGTAATGAGCTGATTTTGAGGCTGAAAAGCATGTATGGTTTGTTTTCCAATTTTGGCAAACAGAGACATTAACCTCTTAAAGATGGACATGACCATCTTGGGCCAAAGCAGAGCTGAGCCAAAGACCTCCTGTAAGCTGTACTGGAGCCCTTCTCTAGATGAACCAACCCACAGAATCAGGGCAGACTTGGTCACAGTAACAAACTTCAACATTTCCACTGTGATGTTACGCAACAGACATTTGTTTCTTGCTCACGTAACAGTCCTGGAAGGACATGCAAGTCGGGTTGGTTATTCTTCAGGTGGTCGTTCAGGAGCCTATGGGGTGTCACCCTCAGGGCCTTACAACCACGACCACCCCACGGGCAGACATAAAATGAACCTAGAGGGGCCCCGGGGTGATTTTATGGGGCAGACACATTCATCACTGTCAGTCATTATCCGAGTTGCAAGAACTCAGACACATGTTCATAACCGCAGAGGAGCCTGAAAAATACAACTTTAAGGTATTTCTAGGAACAAGAGAAGAATGATTTTGTTGCAGTCTCTCCTGTGATGACGAAGGAGAGGTGGGCTGTGGAAAGAGTAGGACATTAGTGGAGATTTTGTTTCTGGCTCCTGAGTTGGTCGCTCCGCGCTGTGTCCTGAGGTGGTGGTGTTGAGAACTCCCTCTCCATCAGTTAATGTTGAAACTGGCTGACACTGTCATGGAAGTGTGCATGCCAGGGACCTCAGTCATCACCTCGGCCTGGAGGTGCATTTTTGAGGAGGAAGCCTAGACGCTGAGTATTAGTTCTGCTGGTGATGTGCTAGATGGCTAAAGAACACTAAATTAAGTAGAAAGAGCAGTTACCTTTCCTCCGAAGATTTATAATCTTGCATTAAAGTCTGAGTAGGAGTGACAGAGGTAGTCAATAAGGCAGCAAGGCTGAAAACCAGTATGCCTTTGTTAAAATGCCAGATTCTTCCACAGCAGTGGTACATACCAGCTACTCCAAGCACCCCTCCATTTGCTGTCTGCCTTGTCCCCTTGACATTACTACCCCCAACACCCTTATCCATGGCCCCCAGGCTTCCCTATGTTTGAGCAACTAAAGAGTAGAGTGCATCCCCGTAGGCACTCACTATTGTACACATAATCCCAGGTGATGCACTTTTCCAAGAGGCCTTTAAGTAGCAATGAATATTTGGGAAACTGCAGTGAAAGGCCAGAGCATGAAGTTCAAGTTGGGGAAGGGGGCAGAGTGGAACTGAAGAACTGATGAAAGTAATGAAGATCCAGGGAAAGATCTTCAGCATGTCCTCTTTTAAAACCTTAATTTTGACCCATCTTAGCACTGACATAAGTACTCACCGATGGTTGGTGAGCAAACTATTGTGATAATGAATTATTATTAGTAACATATGAGGGTTTTTTTTGCTGTTGTTCCTCTGTTCCTGTGAGCTCATGAGTTTCAGAGACGGCTGGCCCTTGTTTGGGATCGTGTCTGCGGGGGAAGCAGAAGGAAAGGAGACTAGGCATACGGAGGACACTGGTTCAGAGACTCAGTTCCATCTGCCCAAGCCTCTGATCAGTGGGAGGGGGGAAAAAAGAAGAAAAGCTTCATAAACAGACTTGAGGGCTGGCAGTTTCCCTTCTTATCTATACAGTTACAGAGGCTATACACTAATACTGCAACTCCTGACAATTGGTGATTTCAGTATTAGAGTCAGGAACACTGACATATCATCGGGGTAGAAATCAAACTTGGTTGATCTGAAGGGATTTTTTTTTTCCACATTTCACTTGGGACATTTTATTAAAGAGTGACCGAATATTGATCAAGGCATTTAGTCATCAGTGTGAACAATCATGAGGTCACTCAGAAGTTTTTTAATTAGAAAGGGCCAATAAAAAAGGCTTGATTGTTTGCAAATATTGATAGAATTGCCCCCCAAAGAGATAAGATATTCCTCATTAATGGATATACAGGTTCAGTGACAAACACCACAGCGGTACCTGAGCAAATCAGTGTTTATTTTCGCAGCAACTTCCTGTCCCTCCCAGCGGCAGGAGCTGCCTTGTGGACGCTGTCACTTACAACATAATTTCTATCAGCGTGTGTGCATAATACACTCCTTCGTGCTTTGTCTTAAGAGGAAATGACACGACTCAAGCAGTAACTTTCATCAAATATTCATTTTCCCATTCTTTCAGCAGCAAGCGCCAGAATCAAAACTCATCGATAGAATTAAGTATGCATAGCAAAATATCAAATTTACCCACTATAAGACACACGGGAACAAAACATTAGTATTCGCAAAGGTCAGTATTTGGGGCAGGGGGGCAGGAAACAATAGGGTATTACAATTAACCACAAAATTAGGTGCCATTTGATACTGTTTAATATTTTAGAACTCTCTAGTCATTTTAATGTGACAGCTGTGTTTCCTGTGAGGCATCAGCACCGTTGCGGGTTCCCCTTCTTGCGGTCAGTGCAGGTGGGGAGGCGGCGCGCTCCTGCATCCGCGCTCACGCATCCGCGCTGTGAACCGGCAGGCGCTCGGGAGGAAGCACGGACTCCAGCTTCTGCCAGCGCTCGGGGGGCCACAGGATGTGGGTGGCATGGGCGTGCAGAAGTCCCAGGGAAACCTGAATCCATGGGAGACACAGAGAAAGCCAAGAGGAAATTATTTTGTAAGGGTCACTATTAACATCTTTTTTTTTTTTTTACCTTTTTGTTGTAGGACCTTTTATTGGTGTTTATTAGGTAAAATACAATATGGAACTAAGAAAGTAAAGTACTGTGTGCTAGGGGACCTCAAAACTAAAGGAAATTTAAAATTGATAATACAGATCTCTTTTTGGTAAAAATATTAATAGACTGACAGTCTTACAAACGGACATGATTGCCCAAGAGGCCAAAATAATGAGTAGTGCAAGGGTCACCGTTAATATCTTTTTTTTTAATTTTATTTTAATCATTGTTCAAGTACAGTTTTCTCCCCTTTACTTGAAAACAGAACTCGATCCAGGTCTGCAGTTCCCTGGAAAGAGGCTGCTCAAGATTAAACTTAGGAAACACGGGGCGCCTTTCAGTGTGCTTTCTATCTGCAAGTCCTGTTAACCCTCCCAGCCACTGGAAGTAGGGACTGATTTGCCCTCCACTTGGCACATGAGAACCCTAAGTTGAGGGACGGTCAAGAGCTCCTCGACAGCCCCGCAGTGACCCAGTGGTGGAAGCCGGCTCCTGTGAGGGGCTAGCTGCTCAGCTCCAGGGTCTGCAGCCTTCACATCATCCTCAATAGTCTGCTTGCACGGACCCCTATAGCTGGTTTTCATTCTCAGAATTTTCTACTTATAACTCAGAGAGACATGAATTTTTTGTTTTGTTTTGTTTTTGCAAAGAACATTGTCCCACCTACCGGATGAGCAGCAAGAATTAGGTGTGAGAATGGGTGGGAACTTCCACGCAAGCACAGGGAGCGACCCTACAGTGGTGCTGGAGGGAGAAAGGTAGAAAGCCCACCGCAGGGTGGACTGGGGAGCTCTGGGAAGCACTCCAGTATAAAGGTCACTGCAAAGAAGCCCCATCCACAGAGACGCTCCAGAAGGGAAAGGGAGGAGACTTTCCCCAGAGAACCGAGGGCTGAGCCCAGGGAAATAAGGAGCCCTTCAAGATGTCCTCCTGGGCTCCCTAGGGGCATGACCTGGAGCTACAGAAGGGTGCAGCAAACCTGAATAAGGTGCACATCAAAGCCCTCTCCTGGGATGTGACCCTTCAACATCTGTGTCTTTGCTACTGTTGTTATTAGATATGCTAATGATATTCAGAGGCTTACAAAACACACTCCTGCTTAAGCACGTATTTATTGAGTGGCAGCTATAAAGGAGATATGATGTGTCCATTTTATTTTCAATGTTTTCACTACAGAGTGGAGCTCCTTGGAGGCTGACACACAATACTTCTTTTACTGAAGTCCCTCTATTTACTAGCATGCGCATTCGGGAAATCACATCGCTCAGAAACTCAAAGGAAAGAACTAAGTGTCAAGGGAGAGACTCCACCAAGATAACCCAAAACACATTTCTTTAAGAAAAAAGGAAACCTTCACAGCAACTTGATATACAAACAAAAGAAACCCAAAGGGTACCAAATAGCTCATGGGCCCAATAAAGAAATTTTTCTTCAACTTGTTACTTTGAAAATCAACCCTGCAGAGAACTGGAGAACCGGTACAGAAAAGCTCTCTTCCCTGAAATTCACCCGTTGTTTGCATTTGGCCGCATTATTCCTCCCTCAAGTGTGGGGTTGTTATTTGTACACACATACATTTTTCTGAACCGACTAAGCATTGCTGACAACAGGCAGAATTTACCCCTAAAGAAATAATTCTGCATGTATCTCCAAAGACTTTTCCTACATGAATACAATGTATTATATGCAAGATAGTTAATATGGACATATTTCTTAATATAAGCCCCTGTTTAAGTCTTTCCTATTGTCCCAATATCTTTTTTTAGCTATTTTTTAAGTTCTTCATCATGGACCACAAATTGTGTCATCATTGGCATTATTTTGTTTCGGTTTCGTTTACCTGTCATTCATTTTAATGCGGAGTGCAGGCCGGCTTCCTTGCACAGCGCCAGCACCTGTGAGCGCCGGCTCCCCCTCCTGCACACATTCAGTCGAGATCGTTTCCTTCCTGTTCTGGCACAGGAGGAGGCCCAAAATAGCAGTTTGTCCCGTTGCCGTGATATAAAGTCTAATTACTCAGTTAAAGTGATGTTGGCCACGTTTCTCCATTGTAAATGAATCACTTTCCTTTGGTAATTAGTAATTAATCTGTAGGACACTTTTTTCAATTACAGTTGACATGCAGTGTTCTGTTAGTTTCAGGTGTACAACACAGCGATTCGATAGTTATATAACACAGTGATTCGATACTTACATAACTTACAAAGAGATCACCCTGGTAAGTCTAGCAAATAGTTGCTACACTATTATTGACTGATATTCCCTGTGCTACACTTTACAGTCCCAGCACTGTTTTTATAATCGACAATTTGTAGTTCTTAACCCCCTTCACCTTTTCTACCCATCCCCCAAACCTCCCTCCCACCTGGTAATCAGCAGTTTGCTCTCTGCCTCTGTGAGTCTTTTTGTTCGTTTGTTTTAGTTTCCTCATATAAGGGAAATCACCGGGCATTTGCCTTTCTCTGTCTGACTTATTTCACTCAGGATTATAGCTTCTAGGCCCATCCATGTTGTTGCGAATGGCCAGGTTTCATTCTTTCCTATGGCTGAATACTATTCCAATGTATATATAAGTACCAGTTCTTTATCCATCCATTCATCTGTCAATGGGCACTTATGCTGTTTCCTTATCTTGGCGATTGTGAATAATGCTGCAATGAACAGAGGGGTGCATTTAATTTTAGGGATGCATTTAATTTTTTGATGTAACTACATAATGCTGTCCACAGTGGTTGTAACAATTTACAAAGTCCCCAACAGTGATGGGGGTTCCCCTTTTCTCCACATTCTGTCCAGCACTTGTTGTTTGTTGATTATAGATGATAACCATTCTAACACGTGTGAGTGACCTCTCATTATGGTTTTAATTTGCAGCTCCCTGATGGTTAGTGATGTTGAGCATTTTTTCATACGCCTATTGGCCATTTATTTGTATGTCCTCCTTGGAAAAATGTCTGTTCAGGTCCTCTGCTCAGTTTTTAGTTGGATTGTTCTTTCTTGGTGTTAGGTTATATGAGTTCATCATAGATTTCGGATATTAACCCCTTATTGGACGTAGCATTGGTGAATACATTCTCCCACTCAGTAGGCTGTCTTTTCATTTTGTTGACAGTTCCTTTGCTGTGCAAAAACTTTTTAGTTTTATGTAGTCTCACTTATTTTTTCATGTATTTTCATTGCCTGAGGAGACATGCAAAAACATATCACTAAGAGCAAAGCCAAAGAGTTTTGTGCCTGTTTTTTTCCTAGGAGTTTTACAGTTTCTGTTCTCACATTTAGTCTTCTATCCATTTTGAGCTCATTTTTGTATATGGTATAAGAAAGTGGTCCAGTTTCATATTTTTACATATATCTGTACAATTTCTCAAATACCATTTAAGAGAGTGTCTCTATCCACATTATATATTCTTGCCTCCTTTGTCATAGATTAATTGACTATATAGGTGTGGGTTTTTTAATGGGTTCTCTATTCTGTTCCACTGAGAGTTATCTGTTTTTATGCCAGTACCATGCTGTTTTGATTAGTATTGCCTTGTAGTATAGTTTGATATCAGGTATCATGATAACTACAACTTTTTCTTTCTCAGTATTGCTTTGGTTATTTAGGGCCTTTTCTGTTCCATATAAATTTAGGGATTATTGTTCTAGTTCTCTGAAAAATGCCATTTGGTATTTTGATAGGGATTGCATAGAGTTCACAAATTGCTTTTAGGAGTATGGATGTTTTAACGATGTCCATTCTTCCTATCCATAAGTACAGTATAGTGTTCCATTTATTTGTATCCTTTGCAATATTTTATAGTTTTCTGAGTACAGTTTTAAATTTGATTAAATTTATTCCTAGGTATTTTATTCTTTCTGATACAATTATAAATGGGATGTTTTAAAATTTTCTCTTTCTGGTAGTTTGTTATTGGCATATAAAAATGCAACTTATTTCTGAATATTAATTTTGTGTTATATGACCTTACTGAATTCATTTATTGGTTCTAACAGTTTTTTGGTGGCTTCTTAATGGTTATCTCTATACAGTGTCATGCCCACTGCAAATATTGAGAGTTTTATTTCTTCCTTTCCAATTCAGATGCCTTTTATTTATTTTCCTTGTCTGACCGCTCTGGCTAGGATTTCCAGTACTACCTTATGTAAAAGTGGACATCCTTGTCCTATTCCTCATGTTAGAGAAAAAGTTTCCAGGTTTACACAGTTGAGTATGATGTTAGATGTGGGTTTGTCATACATGGCTTTATTACACTGAAGTATGTCCCCTCTGTCCAGATTTTGCTGAGAATTTTTATCATAAATGGATGTTGGATACTGTCAAATGATTTGTCTGCACCTATCAATACATGACTATTTGATTCTTAGCCCTTTGTTTTGTTTATGTGGTGTGGCACACTAACTGAAGTTTGCATATTGAGCCAAACTTGCATCCCAAGGATAGATCTGTGGGATAATATTTTGGAATATGTAAATATTTTGTATGTCAACAACATTCCATCTAATCATTCCACTGCTCTCTGAAGGAAGCTGTCCTCTAAACCATCTAATAGTTTTAACAGGCATTCGTGATCCTGCCTTAACCGATTATTACATCAACGTTTACAAAACAGTGAGGCTCCAAATTTATTCTTTCACAGTTATCTTCCATTCTTCTCTGAAAAGGTACTTTCCCTCCCAACCCCAAATTCTCGATTTTAATACCAAAGATTCTTTGCTAATTGAAAATCTTGTACTATTTTTGGGTTGGTTTGTTTGATGCTCACATGTCCTAAGTGGGGTGGTGGGAGTCCTCTGTTTACAATGCACGTGTCCAACAGCCTCTGAGCATGTCTTTACTTTTTGGTACCACAGGATGTTGTGGGCTTACCTCGTGTTATAACTGACTCTACCCGAAATCACACATCTCTTTAAGGAGCCTCAGTTTCCTTTGCCAAGGAATGCTATGTAGAAACCAAGGTCTGGTACTAGATCCTTATTCCCGGTGGTGGTAATCTTCTATGCCATTTCAAGGGATAACATAAAAAAACCCAAACCGCCTGTTTCTTATTTTTCTCTGTTACATATCTCCACCTCCCTTCTTCCAGAACAAGCATCCTGGCTCCCCACAATGATAATACACTTGCACTGTCATAAGATACACACAAAATAGTTTTAAGATCCTTATATTACCAACAACAAACTTAGCGACAAAGTCAAGATTGCTTTGCAATTATTTTGGTCCTTAAAATAGATCTCATTTTAAATATATTGGCAGAGTTCCTTGTTCAAAATGTACTCGAATTCCTTCTTTCTTCCCCCCACATTGTAGTTATTGGATAGAGTTGGGTTCATTTGTTTCTATTTGCGTTTATACTTGTTTCCTTTTGGAAGAATAAAACCAAACACCATACACATATATCCTTCTTTTCCTTTCTCTTCTCCTACCAAAGGTAGTTTCCTATATATTCCCTCTGCACCTTGCTCTTATTTTCAACAGCACATCCTGAAACCACTTCATAGAAATGGAGCCGGTGATTGTTATGGCCCCCCCAACCCCGAGTGACTCGGATCAGCCCCGCTGGGAATCCAGTCTGGACTTGCCCTTGGCTCCGTACCCTGAGGACGGCAGCCTAACTGGTTTTAGAGAATCCCTTGAATAAACTCTGGAATGGCCAAATATAACATACTGAAACATTAATTACTAAACATAAGTTTATCATAGAGAAGTTAAAGATATTAGTAAACATGCCATGTGTCATATTAAAAAAAAAAAACAACAACTCTAAAAAGTAGGCTATGTGTTCCCAGACCTGGTTTAGCAGGTCTGTGGTTTAGCAGACAGTTCAAATTGCTTACTTCTTAGTTTTCACTAGAAATTAAGTTTTTTAAAAGTGAATAATTCTAATCTATGTAATGAATAATACAAACAATAGGAATATGTTTTGGCCCCAAGTTAAAAGGTATGAGATATGGAGATGTACTTTTGTGGGAGAGGAAATTAATTTTGTACTAGAGTGAGGCTGGTTGTTTCAGAATAGGAAAGGAAACAAGTGAATGTATAAAGAAAATCTGTAGAAGGCTTGTGAGAAAGGAATCTTGAGAAAGGAAATTTTATGTGTGGTCAAGATGAATAAGACTAAAATTAACTTAACAAGGAAGTGAATTTAAATAGTAAGCTGAGGAAGATTTAGAGTTTGGTTTTCTCCTACTAAAAAGAACTCTATTGATCTATTACTGATAATATAAGGAAGATTTCTACTTAGAAAGTAAAGATTCCGTGTTTTATCAAAATAATTTTCTGTTTTATATTGTCTTAAATTCCTTAATTACTTAAGAGCAAACTAAATCTCAATAGGAAGAACTAAGTTTTGCTAAGTATTGCTTCATAATTATTTATGATCCTATTTAGTCAAATGTCCAAAACTTTTGATATATTTTGACAAATTTCCCAAAATTTAAATTATGGAGTTTTGACCTGGGAATAACTTTGAGGTATACCCCAAGGGCCCTGGGAACACCTCAAAAGATTTGTTTTCTTTTATTATAAAAAAGAAATGTCACACTGATTAGGCTGATTTTGGTGTGTTGAAATGACATGGAAAGCACTGTCAAATAAACAATAACATTGGGCCTTCTTTGTACTGTGTGTGTCTGTGTTATGAGTGTCCTGGAAATGGTGCCTTTCCTGGGAATCTGAGATGAGATGTCTGTCGTTGAGACTGAGGCACACACTGAAAAGGCCGACTCTGTCAGATGCGGCACATGTGAATGAAGTCCACTCTATTTTTTTTGCAAAAATGACCCCTCCTTGTTGGTCTTGGGCTATCCTGATGTCCTGGGGATGTGGCCACTTTGGCTCTTGAATCGGATGAATTGGGATCCATCAACTGCCTTGCTCAGGGCACCACCAGGGAAGGGAGGGCAGGAGGAACCCTCCTCCTGCCCCCCCGAGATTTTTCTGGCTGGTCTAACACTCAGACAGACATGACACTCGTCAGCAAGGGACGTAACCAAATCCAAAGCCTGTACGTATACGAGAACCCACATACATGAGAGGCAGAGAGGCCATGTGCACCGCAGGTTCAGAGACAAAAGGGGACTTGGGCATGTAGATGGGAGGAGGGAAGGTACCTTGGGCATCTAAAGGGCCACTGCTGAATCACAAGAAAGCAGATGTTCAGTAAACAGGAGTCTGCTTGCTCTACAGATGGGTCAGAAAGTTATGTTAGTTTCCCACATGGGCAAGGCCTCTAATTCAAGTTCTTCTGGGTGGCCAAGGAAGGAGCAGGAGTTACAGCTCAAGCTGCTCTCACTCAACATAATCCACATACCACAGAGACACGTTTGAGTTAGGGCCAGGCCACTTGGGCAGACCCTGACCCAGTCTGACCGGTGTCTTTGCCAGAAGACAAGGTTAAGACACACAAAGAGACAACAGGGGTGCATGCACATGGAGGAGCCATGTTGGGAGGACACAACCAAAAGAGGCCACCTGCAAGATACTGAGAGAGGCCTCGGGGTGGGGAGAGAACACCTTTGCTGACCCTTTGATCTTGGACTTCCAGCCGCCAGGACTGCGAGAAAATGTGGATTAAGGTGGGCAGGCGGGGATGTTCTGTGGCCGTCCTGGCAAACTAGTGCGGATGGGAATGCAAAGGATGCGGCACACGAAGCTGGTGCCATGAGATGTCCCAACACTCACTCAGGATGGGGGAGCAAAGGACCATGTTGAGGGGAAAACATTTCTGTTGTTAAAAGGAGAGAGAGAGAGAGGGAGAGATTAATCTTCAGCATCGATACTTTTCCCTAGAGGTTGAAGACTTTGGCCAGCCAACCTAGTATTTCACTGGGATTCTACTCTTCTCTCTTTGCTCTTTTGTGTCCCATGCACGACCGGGCCTCCTTCAGAGGAGTCGGGGTATTTTCAAGCATAAGGAGTCCACTTGTACAGTGGGGTTTAAAACACCTCAACAGCCCTGGCTGGCATAGCTCAGTGGATTGAGCGTGGGCTGCGAACCAGGCATCGCAGGTTTGATTCCCAGTCAGGGCACATGCCTAGGTTGCAGGCCATGTCCCCCAGCAACCACACATTGATGTTTCTCTCTCTCTCCCTCTCCCTTCCCTCTCTAAAAATAAATAAATTGAATCTTTAAAAAAAAAACACCTCAACAAAAACATTGCATAACCATTATGAACCCTTAGCAGATTTTTGTATTTTTAGTGTCTACTATAAGAAAGTAGATCCTCCCACATGTATGAATGGGCCTCGGCCAATAACTCATTCACCCACAGGTTGGAGATCAATCATCTAGATCAACAGTCACCACAGTGTTTTGATTGTGTACCCCATTCCAAAAATATTTGAGAATTTACCTCCATATTTATATATTTAAAAATTTTACACACACACAGTATACTCTTTCGAACCAAATGCTAGTAAAGCTCAAATTCTTACTTTCGGGTCCCAAAGTTCTATTCATTTATTCATTGCACCAGAGGATCCTTGCACACACACCCCTGTGTATTCCTGCTCCCTCGTCAGATGTCCCTGCTCTGGGCAACAACACCATTACGGGCTGGCAAGCGGTCAGTGTGACCCATCGGCTGTCTGTGCTGTGCACACCCCACTGAGGAGCCACGTGGCCTGACCACACTGAGCTGCCCGTCTCCAACTGAACTGGCACCATGAACTTGCTTTGGCATCTGGTAGCCAGTCTTCCTGAGCCCCGCTCTTCCCCCAGGTGCCAGAGACAGGTGTGGGCAACTCTGCTTCCCCTGCCCCCTTTGCATGGACCTCCCATCTGCAGGACACCGTTCCTGTTCTTGCTGCAGGGAACCCGTGCCTGAAAGCTTGAAAAGACAAGGACGAGCAAAAGCATGAGAGTCCAGAGATAGGATGGAGGGGCCAGCACAGGAGAGGAGTGAAGAAAGGAGGGAAGAAAGGAAGTGCTGCTGGGCGCCAACTATCAATAAAACTTTCAGAACCAGGGCCAGGGCCAGGAGAGGACCGGTGCGGGTGATGAGACAAAGTGCAAAACTTGCAGGCTCGTTCGATTAAACTGTTTCCTAAACAGGAGATGCAAACACATTTTATGTGCACTATTAGCAAATAAAATCTTTGATGAATTTACTTAGCAGCCTAAAAGAAGACGGAGGTTTCCACATAGACAAAGCAGCAGTCAGATGATATTTATTCTACCATATATTAAATTATCTACAATTGTCTTTGAAAGTCAACTCCAAGGGGAACAATATTTAAGCTTCGAAGAACACTCTAAGTAGCAGCACTGGCTTCCCAAAGCTTACAGTCCCTCAACCTCCCGATCTGACGTCTGATGCCTTTCATACCCTGTCTTCCCAAACTCATCTTCGAGCCCTTTCAGTGCCAGCGGTCTCCCGGAAGGCCCAGCATCGGGCGCCCGACCACGCCTGCCACGCCCACCTCCCTGCTTCCCATCAAGGCTGCCCTCCCCATTGCGATGCACCTCCTGTGCCCCTGGGATGCTCCTCAGAAAACAGCTTTAGGGATGTGAGAACTTCCACAATCTTGGGTGACGTGCCACAAGGAAATGACAGTGAATAATGCTGCTGAAGAACTGATGTAGATCTTTGATACGTTCACAAAAGAGCTTACGAAAGGTATAACATGGAATTTAAAGCTTATACATGTAATTTAAATGCACAGGCTGAAATTTTTTATATTTCCTGCATCTTACAAAATTTAAAAATATATTACACATGTAGAGTCAATTATGGTGATTATGGTTTACCTTCAACATGAACGAACAATAGTAAGGAGGAGAGAAACTTATTACAACAGATCCCCGGCCTCCTGGGACGCGTCCCAGTGTGCATTTGGGGAGCTGATCCTTATTCTGGTCGTGTGTCCTCTTCCTGCATTATAATTTCCCAGAATACAACATTGACTTGCTCACAGATTAGGCAGGGAACATTTCTCAGTGCTGCTTTGACAAAGTGCTCTGGCACTCTCTGGACTGGGGGACACAAAGGGACATGTGTCAGTAACCCCAGCAGGGAGCAGGGAAGGACGTGGTGCAGGGAGACAGGCCCTGCCCCGGACCTGACTCTGGGCCGGTGCTCTGGGCCAGCCTGTACCACTCTGCAGTGGCGGTGGAGCCACACTGGCTGTCAACCTGTGTGCTGGTTACCAACGCCAGGCAGGGGACCGACCAGACGGGGCTCCAACTGGAGGAGGACAGCAAAGAGCATCACAGTGCCACCCACCAGGAACAGTATCGGGGTCACCAAGAAAACCAGCATTGTCAGGCACTGGGAAGGGCAAGCTTTCCTCACAGAGAGTCAGAGAAAGGCTGGCTTAACAGGGGCGTTGCCGGCACTGGGCTCCACAGAGAGGGAGGTCCCACCTTCCTGCCCCCACCTCTGTGGTCACTGGCCTCTCTAAGGTCAGCAATGACAAAGCTTCCAAAGACACACCTTCAAAAACAACCTAAAAGACAGAGAGAGACAGAGACAGAGAGAGGGGAGAGCAAAACAATTCCTTTCACAAATGGCATGAAAGCATGCGCCTCTGTAAACAGTTGCTGAAAGAGATGTGTGGTCTTAGTTAATCAAACAAGACTAGAACTAAAGGCGGGCGAGAACAAATATGTGGGAAGGTAAGCACGGGCACTGTTTAAAGATATAAAACACAGGCTTTTAAAAAGACAGGAGAATGGCAATCATGCTACCTACTTTAAAGCATGGATTAGCACCACAGATCTGAACCCACCAATCTCATGCTTTGATTCAGTAGACAAAGGTGACAAAGGAGACGGGGGCCCATTGATCACCCGCACACGTTCCCTGACGCTCATCCATGTAGACCTCACTCTCCGAACCGAAACACGTGGAGGCTGCTTCCTGTCTAAGCGAGCACTGGCTGGTGTCTGTGCAAAGACAAACTAATAAGAGCCAAGCTTTTGTTGCAGGAGAGGCCTCAGGGCCAAGTGCCGAAGACCTGTGCAGGAGGCAGAGAAGGACAGTATGGAAGCTCCTAGGAGCTGAGCTATAAGCAATATATAAGGAGAAGGGGGCTCCAGAAAAATGAAGTGGGTCAGAACGGAGGGGGAGCAGCAGACAAGGTGGAAGCCTCCAGGGCAGTGGTGGCCCCTGGCAGTTTTGGATGGGGAAGGAAGCGGGCCCCTCTCCCTCCAGCGGGGACCACACTAACAGTGTCAGTTCTGAGACACGTCCCCCTCCACAAACACCCGGCACCGTGTGCTTCCTCCTCACTGAACTGAGAGGGGGGAAGGTCCTGCATCTGTGAATGGGCCCATAGGTGTGCCCCCCCCCCCCCCCGCTGCCTGCAGGTGTAATACAGGTCCCCAGAACCTCACCTGCAAGCACACCAAAACCAGCCAAAGTGTTTGTTACTCTCTGGTAGCAAATCCTGGCCTGACCCAAGCTGTTAAGAAATTATAGTCATTCTTTATCCCACGCCCTGCGCCCAGTCATATTTTTGCTGTGGGAATTCTAATGCACTTCATCAGAGGTGCCCCAGGCTCTGCAGGGAGTGAGATGTTCCATATGGCACAGCCATTGTTTGCAGGTGCCATTTCTAGACACTGAGCTCACCTTCCCAATAGTCAGAAAGCCTGCGCTCTGAAGCACACCTGCCCTCCCAAGTCTCAGACACGGCATTAATCTCTTTAAATGTCTGCAAGGATGAATATTCACCGAAGCACAATGCAATCAGTTATGGGCTTAGCCCTTGGTGGGATGGGCAGCCCGCTATGCTAGAAACAGATGCACACCCTCAAGACAATCCGCGTCCTCTGTGACTTTGTGATCTGGTGGGAAAGACAGAGTTTAGAGAAAAAATGTCGAAATACAATCGGACTTGCTAGACGCAGGGAGCTGCCAAGGACCCCAGGAGAGCGGCTGAGCCTTGGGAAGGCGCCCCGGAGCAGATGCATCTGAGCTGGCTGCAACCGGCTCCGGAAACAGCTTTCTCCTGTGACATCCCCTGCCAGTCTTTTATCTGGAACATTCTCCTACTCTTCCTTGCCCTCCACGAAACTTCAAAGTTGAGACAATGTGATAAGATGATGCAATTCGATATGTCGCATTGAGAAACCATATGCTTTGCAACAGATTCACAATGAGACTCTTTTAAAGGCCTGGTTCCAGGACAAGTGTTTTCCTTCTCTGCCGACAATTTTGACTGGAATCATTTGTGTCATTTTCCTGTTTGAGACCTGGCTTTCATTGACACGCATGCCCAGGTCACTTTGCAGCCTCTGCGTGGTTTTCTCTGGACAACTACAGAATCGTGCATAGTCAGCCCAGTTCCCCAAGACACTGTCGGGAAGCAGGTAGGTCACCGTTTATGCAGAAATAGATACAAAACAGGCCTCTAGGGCTATCTGCAGCTACTTCTCCTGAATTAATTTCCCAGGATTAATGTTTATGCACCAGTCTTGGTACCTCACGGTCAAATCACTGGTGCTGAAGTGGTCTGCACACTTTACTTTGCAGCTGGATCAAGTAGGGATGAAATGCTTGAGCGTAATTTGGATAGTTAGCAACATGCAGCCCCACTGGGAGCCAGGCGGACAGAGGACATTCTGGGTGACTCTCTCGTTGTGTCCTGGGTTCTCCCTACAGCTCACATCCCACCTGCTCTTTCTATGGAAGAGAGGAGACAGCTCACATAAATACAGGAGGACGGAGGTGTGGAAGTCCTGATCGGACGTTGGTTTAAAGTCCTATTGGACGTTGCTTTAAACCATGCGTAGGCCACCTGGGCGGAGAGCTATGGAGATGGAGCGGACTGGTACGGACAAGAGGATGTGGGTGAAGGCATGGAGGACACCACCCCTCTTCGCCCTGGCCCCCGGGGTTCACACTGGTGGTTCCCTGACATCCTGTCCCTGTCTGACCATCTGTTCCAGGCCCCATCCCTTTTTTATCCCTTCTTCCAATAAGAAATGAGGAGGTTTACAAAACAACCAACCTAGAACAAAAGATAAATAAGAGTCACATGGACAAGGGTCAAGCCAGTTGCTGGGGAGAGAGCCACGCTGGGGACCATATTTCCTCCTTCGCTGTGGCTTTCAGACAGCGAGCACCACTCTCTCAGGGAGGAGGAAACATTCTAGATGCTAGCAGGAGCTAGGCTGTTAACTGATCAGCCTTCTGCAAGCTGTTTTTCCCATGAGGTCTACCACAGCGGGGCTCGAAGCATCCATATGGACAATGTCCGCTGCAGGAGGGTGCCCCCAGAAGTCAGAAGCACAGTTCGGCTTGCTGACAATGACGCAGACAAATGTGGTTCTGCGAGAGACTCAGGCAGTGGAGTCCTGCATGTGAGGCAGAGATGGAACGCATCCCCAGGACAGGCACTTAGTGTTGTGGGCAGAAAGGGGTGCTGTCATAAACCTAACCCAAAGTGACCTCGGGGGGATCTGATCACAGATACATAACAGCATAGAGCATGGGGGCCCGTCACACCCAGGCCTGTAACTTCTTTACTCAAAGGCTTACCTTTGCCTGAAGCCGGCCCTGTCCATCATTTCTGTGCATCTAGGGTAACACCCCTTTGAAATGAGCTGTAACCACCCTCAAGAGAGCACAGAATTCTGTTAACCATCCTGTAATCCAATCCCTATCTTGCCTCTTCCCACCTCCACTGAACCTTCCTTAATTTCCCTCCTTAATTCCAAATGGGTAAAAGAAGCTGCGAACTGCATTCTGGGAAGCATTGTTTTCACTCCATTGAGATCTTGCTTCCAAGTGGATACTCTGTTTGGCTCCAATAAACTCATAAATGTTTCTCCAGGTTTGGACATTCTTAAGCTGATGCTATGATGATTAAATAAAATATAAAATACTGGTGGTACATTGTAAATGTTTAGTACGTGTGCTCTTTATATATGAGAAAATTATTTTCTCTTTCTTCTACTGATTTGAAAATCAACTGCTTTCTTCTTGTTCCTTTTGTCATCAGCTACTTAAAAACAGCCACATGCGTGGAAAAGAAACAATAGACTATGTATGAAGTGAGGAAACTGACTTTAAAAAGGTTTCCAAAATGCATTCGTTTCCTTTAAAGCATCCAAAACCTTGGAGAGTTTCATAGAAGAGCATACCATACCGACCCTGACCTTGCCAAGTCTAAAAGGAAGGCATACACAGAGACCCCAGCAGCCCACTGCACAGCCTCTGCTCCTCGCCCAGTGATCTCCGAGCCCTTCCGAACTGCTGCATTTCAGCCTCTTCCACCCTCGCCCTGCAGATCAGCCCAGCTTCTGCGTTTCTCAACCCAGGGCCAGAGCAAACCCCCAGCCTTCCACGAAAGCCTTTCCCTGCATGAAGGCTCACGTCACCCTTCGGGGGCCTTTGGAGGCCCTCAGTCAAAGTTGCCTCCAAGTTTTCCCAGGAGTTAATGGAGCCCTTAAGAGTAGATCAGGTTACCTAATAACAGTTTTTAGGTGAAACCTCCACAAAACGATCTTCCTTAAGGAGAAACCCCCTCTTCATAGCTCTGCTCATTCCATTCCCACAGGAAAACTTCTTGGGGTGATGTGACGCCCCACAGTGGAGACCCAGAGAGAGTGGGCCACCTCTGTGCTTTGCCCAGAAACAACCTTTAGCATGAACTCTGAGGCTCTAGCCCCACGGACCCTGCCCCTCCTCCACGGCACCTAGAAGCACACCATCACCTAAAAATGGAGTCGACACTCCTGGCCACTGAGTGTAACAGAATGAGAGTGGCCGCCTGTCAGTCTCTTTGCCCAGGACCAGCTCTGCATGTCTGTAGGCCTTGTGATGGCAGTGTCCTGGCTACCACCTGCTCCCCAAGCCGGACACTCCCCACAGTCCTTTCCACTGCCCACAGTTGAGGGCGAGGCCCCTGAGCTGGGGGTGGCACTGGAGCTGGGCCAGGCCCCTGGACATGGGTGATGTGAACACACAGAAACAATTCCTTGCAGAGCTGTGAGTGCCAGAGAAGTGTCCAGTGACATCCACTGCCCAACTCCTCCCCCTGCTCCTGTGTGTGACATAAGGGCATCCTGGGTTGCCATCGTCTAGTTCCCAAGCCTGGTTTTTATCCCGTGCATTCAGGAAATTCTGGCAATGTCATGTTTCTGCTTAAATTAGTCAGGACAAAAAAACAAAGTCAGGATGGAAGATACCTGATTGGGGCATGGCCATGAACGTACCGGAGCAAGGATATTGTTCACGAGGATATTAAAAATTAATCCCCACAGACAAGGAGACAGGCTCAGAATGCTGCCTGCAGTCACCAGGCGAGCCAGGGCTGGGACGCATCCTCACCCTGGCTGCTAGTCCCAGCCCTTTCACCCTACCTGTGGCTGCAACAGGTGGAGAGCCCCGGAAACTGTAGTATTTGGCATGGAGCCCTGCACCGGTGCTTTTGAACTGCCTCTTCCATGGGGAAAAGCACGCCCTTCATTTTCTGCAGGCAAAGCAAACACTTCGCACACAGGGTTGTGCGCATCCTTGTCTGTCCATCCGTCCATCCATCTGGGACGTGCTGCTGACTTGCCACGGGAGGGCACGCCACCAGCTGCAGGGCGGTGAGGAGCACTCACCGGCAGTGACCAGGAAGCCAGAGCTCAGCACAGCAAAGTGAGTGTGTGCACGTGCATAACAGACCCCGGGGAATGAAGACATTTAGGAAAACCCTCAAGTGCTTGCATTTGGTGCCACACACAGGGAAGTAAAAGCCCACTGGTTGCCAGGCACAGGGTCAGGTGTTTGTTCCAAATCCACCGAGATGCACAAGTCTTGTGCTCCGGCCTTCAAGACCTTGTGACTCAGGGGAAGACATTTGTCACAAGCCTGATCCATGGAATGTGTTTGGCAGAAGGGGAGGTGGCAGGAATTGAGAGTAACCTGGTGAGTAACACAGGCCGCTGCAAGGTGAGGACGAGACAGGCTGCACACTCTCAGGAGGTGCGTCTTGGACGCAGGGAAAGGCAATGGGACATGGAGGAGGGCGTTGCATCAGTGCTGATGAGACATGCAGTGTGGGCATGAGAAGAGGAGAGAAAGGACACTGTGAGGATGAAATCCAAGTTTCCTAGCCTGGTCCACATGGCCCGTCACGGACGTATGTGTGCTTTATTTCTGAGCACGGTGCACGCATCCCTGAATCACTAACTGTGAGGCACTCACCAAGAGATGGAGAAGGTGTCAGCCTACTTAGCACGCTTGTCTTCACGCCACCCTCACCGCCGCCCCCATCCATGGGTTCAGAAACTGTCATGACCTGCCAAGGCGGAGCGGAGCATCCACACAGCACCCGCAGCCAACCTGCCCTGCCTCCCAATGAGGTCTTTTCAGGAAAATTCCAGCCACGTTTCGCCCACTGCCTCCAGCACCACCTGGCATTAGAAACCACAGTTCCAATTAGCTTTCCTTTTCCTCTAAGTGTTTCCACCCCAGTTGGCTTTTCCACGTTCCCTTTAACCTGAAAAGACAACTCTTTTGTTACTTTAAATGTATTTTTAACTCGAGGGTGGAGAAAATATCTCAATCCATACTAATGACACAGAGAGAGCATGTCCTGTCATTGTCACCAACCCCGAGGGCCCGGCCTCAGGCGCGCACCACCTGTCCCCATTCCTGGAGCACAGACCGGGCTGAGGCACGGGGGAAAGGGGGGCAGGTGGGTGCCAGCATGCCAGCAGTGGAAGTGTTGGAACCAGAAAACCATGTTGGGGTCCAGACTCAGAAAGAACAGCTGTGTCATCCTCAGTGATTTACCTCACTTCTTTCAGTCTGCCTTTTCTCTTGGTGAAAATGGGATCCGCAATTTCAACTCTTCTAGGTTCTTAGAATGGATGGTTTTTAGAACGGATGGTGGGAGGGGTGGGTGCAGAGGTCTAGCAGAAGGCTGTTCCATGCCAACTGCTGGACGGCCCCACGGGAGCCGGGTCCAGAGGTAGCCTGAGGTGTTGGCAGCAACACCCAGGGCTAAGAAAATGAGGTGCTGACAATGGCTGCATTCTGGTGTTCACGGTGAACTGTTAACGGCCCAGTTAGGAGGTGTGCCTTTGAGAAAACCTGCATGCGGTTAGCTTGTGATCCTGGTTTTTAAGTACAAAGATAATTACAAGAACTCTTGTTCCAATACATTTGCTTAGGAACTCTTGGTGCAAAAGCAACAGAACACAGTGGCCATTAGGTTCCGTGCTTTCATGTGGAGCTGAAGTTTGAAGGAGCTTCCCCACGTGCCCAATGTGCTCAGCAACCACAAAGCCCTTTGGACTGAGGTCTCACCCCTGACAGGCGTCTGCCTCTGGAAGAGACACCTGCATTAATGAACAAAGGTGGAGTGGGGGATGCCACTGTTGCTTTACATGACTCGTATGACAGATCACAAAGACATGGCTTTCTGTTTCATGGGCAATGTTTTCTTGATTCCCCCCAGCTCTTCAAGACCATGAAAAGGTCCGCTGGAAGAATAAATTTTCTTAGCAAAGTAACACTGTCCTATATATGGCACCAGTTTGACCGCTGACTCACTCCTGACCCCCGCCAGCTTCACTTTTCACGACTTAACAGAATTGCATCCTGAAAGATCACCGACATCTCCAGTGGCCTGTCTTCCATCTCCATCTTCCTGTCCCACAGTCAGCCCTGCTGCTCATCCCCTGCCAGAGAGTCACCCATAGCGAGGACCTTACTTCTCTTCCGAGGGTTCTGAGCACAGCAGGAAGTTTCGCTGCCTTGTCATCACCCACCTATTTCCCAAATGCAGACAGGTGTTCCCTGAGGTTAAGTTGTCTCTGTTTTTCTCCTCTTTTTACATGCTCTTCCTTGGCGAACGCATCTGTTGCCGTATCTTCAACTCCTGCCACCCTGCCAACACCCCTCAGCCCACATTCCAGCCTCAGCCTTTCTTCTGTCCGCCACACCTGATTCTTTGTGGCCTGTGGGATGTCCCCGATGGTGCTCCTCCTCATGGCATAAACATGACCCACCTGCTCTTCATCCGTTCCCGCAAATGCATGCCTCGCCCTGGCTTCTCAATCTGGGGGTCTTCCCTTTCTTCTGGCTTCGGCTCCAACCTCAGAGTCTCATTAGGCTTCCGGCAGTGCTTCACCACTCTGCTCTCTGGGTGCTGGACCACTTTCCCTCTGCTCCTCCCCATCCTCATGGTGGCGGCCAGCTGCTGTGCACACACGCAGGCCCCAGACTGACCTTCTCCAGCCTGGACTCAAGCAGGCCACTCCCACGATTGCTACCCCTGCGCCATCCTTCACTGCCTGCCCACACAGACACAAGGTGTCTGGCTGGGCATCCAAGCACCCTACTAAGCCCACTGCCTCCCTTTGCACTCTTCTGACTCTCCCTCCACCCGGTACCCTACCCAGGCTCCATACGAGATTTCCAAGGGGCGTCAGTGCCCAGCACAGTGAGGGTACTGCTCCCCCAAACTACCACCACACAGACAGTCGTGCTCTCCGCCTGGTTGCTCTCCACCCACTCCTTCGCCCCTGCCATTCCTCCGGTATTCCTCATCACCGCCTCCACACCCTGCTTCTGCCCGTCCCTGGAGTTCCAGCAACACGTCCCATGCAGAAAATGATTCTGTTCCACCTGCGACTCAATGTCTCTCTTGCTACCTTAACCACAGTTATATGTCATATTCCGTCTTCCCTACCTGACTCTAAGGTCCTCTAAGGCAGGAGCCCTGTCTAATTCATCTTTTTAGTCCCTAAAGGACTCGACATAACATGCTATCCATAGTAGGCACTAAACATATATTTTCTTCATAAAAATATAAAAAAAATACAATAAATAGTGGCATTCCCTTTGACAAGACCAGTTAGGAAGGAACCAGGCTCACAACACAGGCTTATTCATTTTAGCATGGAACATTTTATAACATGGATCACGTTAAAATTTAGATCTTTCCATTGATCCTAGAAATATATCTTTAAAACATAATTTTTAAAAAATGTTACCCTTTTTAATAACAGTTAGAGCATGTATACATAAACAATTCTGATTTCTTTACGTAAATGAACTACCTATGGAAGATTGTACTATACATATGTTGCCCCCCAAATGCATCCCAACCTAATGCTCTTCTGCAAGGTAACCTTTCCATCTGCTCTGCCAACATCCCTCAAACCTGCACTCCAGCCTCAGCCTTCCTTCTGACCTCCACACTTGATTCTTCGTGGCCTGCAGGACGTCCCCAGTGGGGTTCCTCCTCATGGCACAAACATGATCCACAAGCTTACCATCATTCCCTCAGGTGAGTGCCTTCAAAAGTGCCCCCCTCAAAAACGGAGTCTATTTCTCCATCAGCTTGACTGTGCTGGGGTGGGTAGCAGAGACCGCTGCGATCAGGTCTGGGCGTCGCATTTAACCAGCCCAGCAGTTGGCTTCCTGCCTCTTGGACACTAGCCATCCTATCAGTACAGTGGCCCTGCAAGATCACGGGCCATGAGCAGTCCGGGCCACACTGGGAGACCCTGTAGAATGAAGTGCCACATGGAAACAGAGGTGGTGACATCATGTGGGAAGTATTGGCTCCTAGCAGGGACAGACCACACTCTCAAGAAGATAAGGAAGACAGCATTTGGCAGCAACGAAGATGTGGCAAGCCCAGATAAGATCAGATACAAAGGAGAACAGATGTGATGCAGAAAATAAAGAGCCATGGAGGAGGACAATCCAGGAAGTCTCAGGGGAAAGTCAAAGGAAAGAGAAGTGGAGTCAAGTATTTAGGGCCTTGGCTGCCTGTAAATCAGAGCCTCAGTTCTGCTGCCCAGGATCGAGTGTGGCCTCCTGGATATCATGAGGGTTCTGTGAGCAGTAATTCCAGATGGAGCACATGAGAGAGATTACTTGGTGGCTCTTTGAAAAACAAACAAAAGAAACCCAACCCAGCAATTCTACTCATAGGCATATATCCGAAAGAATTGAAAACAACTACTTGTTCATGAAGGTTCACAGAATCACCATTCACTATTCTGTGTAAATTAAGGTAGTCATGTGGTTTTGCTCCTTCGTTATGTTAAAATGAAAATTGACATTGATTGATTTTTGAAAGTTAAACAACATTTCATTCCTGGGATAACCCTCCTTACTCATGACAATATTATCCTTTTTATATATCATTGGATTCAATCTGCTAATATTTCCATAAGGCATTTTTAAAAATTATGTTTATAGGAATCCTGACCTGTAGTTCTCTTTCCTTGTAAGTCTTTGTCTAATTTTTAAAAAGAGTTTATTTATTTCTTTGTAGAAAAAAGGAAATGGAGGGAAGGAGGGAGGGAGAGAAACATCAGTCTGTTGCCTGCTGTACGTGATGCGACCAGGGACTGAACTTGCAACCCAGGTATATTCCCTGACTGGGACTCTAACTGGCGGCCTTTCAGTTTACAGAACAATACCCCACCAACTGAGCCACAGCAGTAAGGGCAAGTTTTTGTCTAATTTTGAAACCAACTAATTCTTGCCTTCTCAAATGGGTTAAGAAGTATTCTTCCTCCTCCTTTTTACAGAGTGTTGTATTTAAAAATAAAGCACAACAAGAACCCTAAAACACCAACTCAAAAGAACCTGTGCACACCAATGTTCATAGCAGTGCAATTTATAATAGCCAAGTGCTGGAAATAGCCTAAGTGCCCATCAGTGAGTGAATCAAAAAACTGGTACATTCATACAATGGAATACTATGAAGCAGAAAGAAAGAAGGAGCTCCTACCTTTCGCAACAGCATGGGTGGAATTGGAGAACATTATGCTAAGTGAAATAAGAGAGGCAGTGAAAGACAAATACCATATGATCTCACCTGTATTACAGTGGAACCTAATCAACAAAACAGAGAAGCAAAGAAAACAGAACCAGACATGGAATAAAGAACAAATTGACAGTGATCAGAGAGGGAGGAGGTGGGGAATAACAGAGGAAAAGAAGGGGAAGGGTCAAGTCAAGGGTCATGTATAAAGGACCCATGGACAAAGACAATGGGGGGGATTGAATGTGGGAGGTGGGGGGGTGGGGCAGGGGGATCAATGGGAGAAAATGGGGACAACTGTAATTGAACAACAATAAAAAATAAAGAAATGGGAAGGATTGATAAAAAATAAAATAAAATAAAAAGCCCAGAGTTTGGTACAATTTACCAGCATAATTTCTGCTTCACTTTCCATACTTTGATCCCCCAGAGATAATTCCTTTTACTTATGTGTTCTAAAACCTCCGTGTTTAGCTCGTTCATATTTTAAAAGAGATCAATATACAAAATTGGTTTACCTTGTAGAAATAATTTGGTGGAAGTATGAGCTATGAGAAGCAATGGGGAGCCAAAAAATCATTAAAAAACTATATTATGTTCAGAAAAGAAAAAACTTTGATGTTTTCAAATAAGTCTTTGTGTGATGAAGACCACTGTTCATATAATGACTAGGTTTCAACATAAACATGTAATATAGTGAAAAGCTCATTGGATTCTAATTATATAAAAAAGGATAGTTTTATAATTGCTCCCAAACCCTAAAAATTTATCATAGGCAATAGGAAGGTTTTAAGAGTAATTTCCTCAAATTCTTAATAAGTTTTATAATTTCTAAAGAGTCAAAGAAACTATATTTGTTAAATATGTATAGTGGGAAAATCACCAATTTAATGTGTTAATAACAGCCTTAAGATTGCTGAATAAGAAAAATGAAGTTTAAGTTACTTCAGGTTGAGTAATTACCCCTAGGAATATCACTCCTCCCTTACACTTCCAAGTTTTTCTTACACTATTTTGACACCTATTAAACAGTGTAATTTTTCAATGCAATGTGCAACTGTAAACAATTCTCAGTAAATTATAGTTCCCTTGTCTTAACTGCTTAGAGACCCTCCCCTAACCATTTTGACAGGTGGTGAAGTCAGTACCATGGACAGCCACTACTGAGACAAGGCTGTCCCCATGGGGATGCAGATGAGGACACGGAAAATTAGACTCCATGGTAGCTGCTCGTCATACTATTAACTTCGTCTGACCCACTTGGTCCAGTTTCTGTGGTGTAAATGTCAATTTCTGTGCACTTAATTTCTTTTTACTTGCTTTTGCTAGACTAAGAGTCCATTGCCTTTTTCAGGGAAAAGATAAGGAAGTGAGACTAGCTGGAAAAGTAAACTCTGAAGAGTCTCCTGGGGAAACGCTAAGCACTGGTGAGACCCCTCTTTAAGTTCATGAAGCAGTTGGGGAGGCTGCTGAAATTCTCTCTTCGTCCTGCTTGTCCAGTGCTACTCCTCTGTCCTGCATTTTATGCTTGGCCACCCTGCTTCTGAGGCATGTGCCAAATCTGAGGAAACTTTCCAGGAAAGCATTTGCTTAGACCAGATCAAATGTCTTCTTTTTGCAAAAAAAAAAAAAAAAAAAAATCAAGCTATTCTATAATCTAATGACAGGAAGTCAGTAGCTCATTGTATATAACGTCAACTCATTATTATCATTCCCATCAGAGCTAACCACAGAGAAGTGTGAAGAGATTGATGCTGGCAGACCTTCTGCTCTTTAATAGCAGGCATCACAAGGGACTCAGTGACGGAGGACTTTATAGCTACTGGGTGAACAGAGCTTAAAGGATCTGCAAATGTCTCTCATCCATGCTGATCCCTTGCGAAGGACCATCAAGAGCTGGCTAGAACACCCCCCACACCTCGCTAAACATCATTTTCGACAGTTGGTTGGGTTGAAGGCATGAGGCCGTTACATGGCTTCCAGTAATGTTTCAGGTGAACAGGAAGGACATGGCTGATGATATCTTAGACTAGAAAAAAAAATGATGGTGCTAGTTACTGGGAGTGGCAACCCAGAATCAGAAGTTAGCCTGTAGAAATGTGGGGTGAAAGGTCAAGACAGATGCCTGGAAGGAATCTTTGAGCATCTTAAGAACATGTGGAATACTAGCTGTTGAAGATTTGGGTAAGTGTTTAAGAGACCACTGGGCAGCAACATATAGAAACAACATTCGAAGATGGGAAGCAAGGCCCTGCCCAAAATACGGAATCTGCAGGGTGTGAGCTCTCAAAGGGTGGGTCCCGTATGCCCACAGCACCTACTACAGGACCTGGAACACAGCAGGTAAACATTTGTTATGTAAATGAACAAAACAACTGGAGAGTAAAGTAACGCTCTGAAAACCAAACACAGGGAGTGCACCAAGGGGGAAGCATTTACAGGAGAACTGAGATGTGAGTGTGGGATCTGGCAATTCAAAAGTCATTAAAAGAAACCTTATCCAGATCAAGTTCTTTGGAGCTGGGGTGGCAGAACCCAAGTGAGAATGTGCCAAGGCGCCAAGGAATAAGCTATTGAAGGCTGGTTTCTCTTTCAAAGACACTGGCAGAGAAGAGCAGGAATTATTAGCAGATAATACATGGAAGTCAGAATCTGGGAAATCAAATGACCAGGACAAAGCTCAACGAGGGAAGAGTGGGTGGTTCAGAACAAAGGTGGTGGGTGGTTCAGAACTGCACCCACCATGGGTCTGAGTCTGTGACTCGTTCCCAGCTGGCCCGAGGGCCACCTGACCCAGACCTGAGCTTATGTGGACGAGTCTACACAGAAATGAACAAATGTGAGGTGACATTCAGAGTCCCCAATTTCAGTAATAGGTATTTTAAAGTGATTAAAACATAAGGTTCTCTTCCACTAATTTTCATGACTCATATATTACACAACGAAGTATCACAGGCAACTAATCAGGAATTTTTGAAAAACAGGTCATATAAAAAGCTGTAGAGGTTTTACAAATGAATTAATAGTGCTCTGGGAAAAAATCCAATTTCTCAAAATGTATCCTAACCTTTTTCTGTTCTGCAATTGCACAAACTAACAGGAAGTTCTTTTAAGTCTGGGATGTTTATAAGGACAACCTTTTCGTGTGTCAGTAAAATATGAGATGCTTGGTTCTGCTTGGACATCTTTGAAGGCAGGATCAAAGAAGCCAAGTGTCATTTGCATCATCAAATGACCTTGGTCTGTGATCGTCACAGAAAACAAACAGCTTTCAATGAGAAGAATCTGTCAGTTTGGCCATATTATAATAACGATACAATACATTCTTCACACACTCAATTCTGTGGTTCTGAAATACAGTGCTTTCTGATGTGGTTCCACTGCACATCACTACCCACTACTTTATGGCATCTCTGCACTACTAACCAAAATATCAAACTAAATCAAATTGGAGATGAAATATTTTTGGCTTAAACCCATTCAATATGTTCTTGCTTCTGGCAGCTGTAAAACTCGAGAGTTATTTCACGTCTCAGTGCTTGAAGTCTGAAAATCACAATTTTGGATGACTGGTGTACATCATCGAAGATTCTGGAAATCTTGTGATGTCTTGGCAATGGACTGAGAGGGGCTGGGTCACATTACTGGTGCCGGACGAAACTCACCGGAGAGTCCAGTGAGGGGCTGTTAACTCAGAAGCTGAAAGCAAGACATACAAGGAAAATTTTCAGAGCTACCCAAAAGTGGAATTAGGTGTGGCTGTTCAAAACCATAAAAGAGAGAGATGTTCTGTGTTATTCCAGAAAGTCAGCTAAGGATAAAAGTCAGAGCCCCAGGTGAGTCTGGTAACTATTCTAACAAAACCTTTACATAGAAAGTAGTTGCGCTTCTTCAAGGCAGTGGTAACAATTAGTAAAAGAAATAAAAGAGGACCAAAGGGATGAGCTAATGTCAGAATATGAACAACCGAACAGTTGGCTGCCACAGGGAATATTGTCATAATTGCTTGCAATTTTATAAAGAAAATTGGCTATGTCGTATTATCTTAAAATAGTTTAATGCCACAGGATGACTCATTCTCACGCACTACAACAATTTAAATTTTGGAAAATAAGATGTCCTCTAGTTTTTGCTCTGCTGCTTTGCTACTGACTGGCTGTGATCTGGGTGAGGAGTGGGGCTGCAGCCCTTCTGTTCTTACATCAGCCGTCTTGTATTTGTTGTAACATGACTCTTGGAAACTCAGCATCTACACTGAATGTTTACAAAATCTTTTACATGCATTCTTAATGGTTATGACTGCTCTTACTTCGAAAGAGCAAAGAAATATATTTGGATTCTTACCGCTCTGTTTTTCCAGAAAAGGTGAAATTCATGCACAGGTTCCTGGAAACCTAGATTTCTCCTTTGTGACCCTGGGTGAGTGGCACCTGTAGAAGCACGTGGTGCCCTGGGACTGTCTCCCCCTCTCCTGCCCTCAGCTGCCCACGTCCTGGGTTTCCATCAAGACATACTATGTAAAAATAGTGTCTGTTACACAAAACCAGCCTCACAAAGATTCTCTCACTTTGCTCCAAAGGGATCATGGCCCCCCAGCCCTCGGGCACACCAGTGACAGGCTGAATGGGAGAGGCACCATCTCACCTGTGAGTGTAACCTTGGAACACTGTTTACCGCCCAGAGTCTCAGACTGCTCATGGAGGTTACAAGGAAGGCATGAAATAATAACTCCTTGTGAAGTGCTCGGGCAGCAGTCGGGCAAGTATGAATGCTCGGTGAAGGGCAGCCAGCCCGTTTTACTGCAATTGTTAGCGGGATTATTACCACTTCTTTCGAGTTTCCCCTGCAGACAGTTTATCCAAAGAAAAACCTGGCCAGGACACAATTTCAAACTGGGATGCTGGTGACGGCGGCAAACTTGTCAAAGCTCTGCTCTTCCAAGGCCCTCTCAAAGAGGCCTTTGTTCCTGGCATATGGCGGTGCGTTTGCTAAAACATATACAACTCTAAAATACTTCTTTATTAAGAATAAAGAATAATAAGGTGGCCAGTGCATTGCTGACTGAAACTTTGGGCAATGTCCCGCAGGTGAGAGTTTTCAGTTGTTCAGCGACAGGCACAAATTATGCATGTGTGGGCCAGGGGTGTCCCACCTGTGGCTCATGGGCCACCTGTGGCTCAGGATGGCTGTGACTACCGCCAAACTCAAAATCATAAATTTACTCAAAACATTATGAGATGATTTTGTGATTATGCATCCTGATGTATTTAACGTGTGGCCCAAGACAACTCTTCCTCTTCCAGTGTGGCACAGAGACACCAAGTTTGGACAGCCCTGGACCAGTCCCCTCCCAGCCAGGAAGACAATGGATGTGACCATCACTCCAGCTAATGGAATAAACTCCCAGCTGTCCAATGCAAACTCTGACCAGGTCTCCATCCTCTGGCTGGCATGAGCCTGCCCCAGGTGCCCCTGCTCACAAGCAAATTGAAATCCACATGTGTGGGGGTGTCCGGGTTGAGCTTTGAAACTGATGTTTTCACTGAGCAAAGAGAATAAAATGTAACAGGTAATGACTCATTCTTTGGGGGGTTTTTTTAGTCCTCCTAATGAATTTTTTTTTTTCTGATTAGAAATTGCAGCAGTTCTCAAAAGTGACTGATGAAAAAAAAAGACACAGCCCATATGCCTGGCAATATGTTTTAATAAAAATCTTTTTGTAAGAAAAATTATAATATCCAATTAGTATATTGAGAGATACTAACTGGAACCTTTATTTTACAGCCTCTGGTTATGACCGTGCAGATGAATGAGAGACACAATACAGGGGATTATAGAGAGATGCTATGCAACTCTCAGCTACAACCTCAAATGATCCTCACACCTAAGAATAGCTATTATGGAACAGTAAAAACAAGGACTTTAAGAGAGAAATACTACTTATGAAATATTTAGTGGAAGCATTCGCAAATGCTTGGTAGAAAGAGCTTGTGCGTAGTTTATATGAATTATAAATACTTACTAAAGGGTTTATGCTAAATTTTGAGATCTTACTTTGATGAATATCTTTCCTAGTTATTTTCTATTCTTCATCTAATTCTTCTTACGAGCAACCCCTTAAAATATTGGAGAACACTATGATTATCTGAACTGATTTGTGACTGTCAAAATATCATTTCATACTTTAGGCATAAGTAATATTTTGAGATTTATAACTCTAAAACAGACTTTAAATGGCAACCATTTGTTTGGTTTGAGATTTTAGTTGGTGTAGTTTTTCATCTGAAATAGAATTATGCTTCAATAGTGTTATGGGCGGGGCGGGGGGAACTACTGTCTACACCCCTTGCCACATCCAGTCTCCCAAACTTGGCCTAAATTGGGAAAAACAAGAGTCAGAATTAACACCTTAACTTCCAAGCCAAGTCAAGTCAACCTGGTAACAAACACATACTTATGAAGGGAGTTTCCTCTGTTGCACTCAGAAACATTCTGGTGTTCTGTTTGCTGCACTTCACGGACATGCTGCCGGAACTTCTTTCAAAATAACATTGTGGGTTCCCTGAGGAGCACTGAGGGAGGGTTCTTCAAGGTTGCCAAGGATGGAGGAAAATGTCCTCAGCCTTTTTTATACGCATGTGTCAGAAAAGAGACATTTTGTAAATTAGATCCAGAAAAGAGAAGAGGTATTCCCAATAATTCTAATAGCTTTGTGTGTTTTCATAAGCACAGTTCTTAGCCCTAGGGGGGTTTTAATGACCATCAAAATTCACAGCCACTAAACTAAGCCCCTCCCATCAGTGATCACCTGACGCTTCTCTTCTCGCAAGAACCACTGACACCAAGGGCACCATGCACCTGGGAGTGGCTGTGAGGGGTTAAACCTGCACAACCTTGACTCAAGGACAAGTGTGTCCAAGTACACTTCCCTTCACCGCACCGCCCTGCGGGAGGACAGGTCTGCGGCTGATGGGGTAGGAGAGCAGAGAGGCTCGAGGTCCCTTGGGGCAACAGATATAAGGAGGCAGCGCCCCTCTCAGGGACACATTTGTTCTCACCAGTTGTGGGGTTTTCAGCGTCTCTGCTCTGGGGGTCTCACTGGTTACACGGACCTCACCGCCTCACTCCTGTCACAGAAGCCCTGTCTCACACACAGGAAACCAGGGACAGCCGTGTCTATGGACGCTGAGGTCAGGCTCACAGTTTCCCTTAATACCAAACAAGTTCTTGCCTAAATATTTTGCTTTTCTACATTTTAAAGTCAGTATTTTGGTAACTTTTGGCTTTTGTTATTATCTTATCTGAACCGAGTATGTTTTCTCGGTCTAAATAGATTGCAAGTATATAGCAGGCTTTATTAATTATAAAAAATCATTTTCTTTTGATTTACATGGTATTGATCTTCTACATACAAATTATTAAAATGTTATATAACATCCTTTCTTATAACTTCATTTTTTAGGTCTTCAGAGTTAGTCAAGCACTCAACAGCGAGAGGGGAAGAAACTAACATTTGCTGACTATGTGTCCTGTGCGCAAGCACCGTCCCCAGCAGCAAGCAAACACGATGACCCTGACATGAAGGCGATACACTAACATTGACCATGGTACACCTATGACCAAGGGGCGGTAAAGAAAATAGTGCTATGTGCCCACAAATCATAAGCTCTTGTGTCCTGATGGGGATGACCCCACAGTAGGTGACATTCAAACCGAACCTCTCGGGATAGTAGCAGTAGTGGTGACAATGACAGCTAATGTTGCCACAACTTGCACCACACTTGCGAGAGGCCAGGCATTGTTCTAAGAGCCCTACACACATCAGCTCAGTGACTCCTCACAGTAACTCTGCAAGGCAGGCAGTAGTGGCCCCACTCTGCAGGTGAGAGCGCTGAGGTTCATTAAGGTTATATGGCTTGCCCAAGGGCACACAGCTGGTAAGTGGTGGTGCTGGTAAGTGGTGGATCCCGACCATCCACCCGGAGTCTGCAGCTCACAGTTACTATATCCAACCACCCCCGTGCAGAAATCCACTGAGGACGAGGGTCCACAGGCCAACCCACACAGGGAATGGTGACGTGTGTCATGAGCTACAAGACAAATGACTGGGCTGCCTTCAGTCCAGTGTGGCTTCGGGCACAGTCCCCACCCCACCATCTGAGGAGATCTGTGAAAGGCATGGCGCTGTCTCACCCTGCCCAGCATAGTCCTCTGAGAGAGAGGGGGAAGCAAATGGAAAGGCAGCCACAGGCACACATAAAAGGGATCCTTTGGGAAGAGCCGCCTGTGCACAATGAAAATTACACGATCAAAACACATTTCACGACATGAAAAAATGTCCATGATACAATATGAAATGGATGAAACAACTTCAGAATTCACACGTGCATGCGCGCGCGCGCACGCGCGCGCACACACACACACACACACACACACACACACACACACATTCCTAGGCAGGTTACTCGGGCGAGAGCCTAGAAAGAAGCAGACCCCAAATTTAGTACTATCCAGGGCGGGGGCATCCAACTCATGTTCACCGGGGACCACAGCAGCCTCGAGGTTGCCTTCAAAGGGCCGAATGTAATGTCAACTCTTTAACTGTTAAGGATGAGTCACATTTATACAGCCCTAAAATTATTTTGTCCCTTTGAAGGCAACGGCGAGGCTGACGTGGCCCCCAGTGAACATGAGTGGGGCACCCCTGATCTAGGGAGTCCTGTCGGTGATGTTTAGCATTCTTTATAGTTTTCTGTATTTTCCAAATTCCCCAGCATAAATACATTTTGGTTGTATAATCAGAACTCAATATTATTGAAAATCAAACTTATTGTACATTATCTTGACAGAAAAACAGACATGGGTAAATGCTCAGAGTGACCGAATATGAAGAGGTCTGTAAGTATGCAGTGCCAGGCAATGGAGAGACGACGGGCCCCTGGGTCAGAGAAGGGACATTCAGATGTGATGGGGAACATGCAAATTCTAATTTAGTTAGTAATCATTCATAGTCTAGTAACAATGCACACCAAATAATGCATTTGAATCTGGTATGCAGAAGTCACATCCATATGACTGAGACAACTTCCAGTGCCAACTAAAAGTTATAAACAAATCAGCTATGTGCTTAAACAGTTACATTAAACACCTGTCAACAGGTTCCACTTGAGACCAGAGCAAACCCTTCACAGCTGCTGACTCAGCTCCCAGAAAATAATGGTCTGACTTAGAAAAGCTGCCAGGGCCGACTAGAACAGCATCAGTAGGTCCCTAACATAAACTTCCCAGTAGATAAACACTACAAGGATTACCTGGTTTCAGTTTCCAAGTGCAAGTTCCCTCTGCAATGATATTGCCCAAAATCTCTGAGGTGTAAAGGATCAACAAAACACACACCTACAGAGAGAGTAGTTAGAGTGTGTCCTCACCGATCGGGGCCTTCAGAAACACATCAATACACGCAGCGCAGAAGGCCCCGCTGTAAGATTCCTTGTCAATACAAAGCAAGGTCACTGCATTAGAGAGAAACTCGGTGTTGTTTATTTTGTACCAGTGAAGGGATTGTTCAAGGGCAAGTTCTAAAAGAATGATTCTCTGGGACATTGAAACCCCTGGGGGGAAGAAAGACAGACAGCCTGGGGAAAACCCTGAATATCTATTGGGATATTTTGGGATTATGCTGCAAATAGAAGCAAAGGTATTATTTTAGATTATACATATTTTCCATTTATCTTTATATATATTAAAAATTTTATCCTCACCCAAGGACATTTTCTTTCATTCTTTTAGAGACAGAGGGGGAGAGGGAAAGAAACATCCATGTGAGTGAGAAATATCGAGTGGCTGCCTTCCTTCTGCACCACAGCTTGAACCCCAAAACCTTCGTACGTGCCCGATGGGGGATCGAACCTGCAGCCTTTCGGTTTACGGGACTATACTCCAAACAACTGAGCCACACCAGACAGGGCTATATGGATATATATTTTAACTAAATGTTCTTCTTAGTTTGCAACAAGAGAAAGGAACATGAATGACAAGAAAATAAGTTATGGCAATTAAGGAGCTTCACTCTGGGAAATTTAAAATAACAAATAACAAAAATTTGAAACAATTCAATGCCGGTCAAAACTTTAACCTAAGTTGGCGAGGGTGTGCTCTCCGCTAGACACCCTCTGTACTGGTTGGTGAGACCGGCTGCTGCCCCCTACACCCTGGGCTTCTCTGTGCAGCGTCCACACAGCAGGGAACAGGAGCCAGTCTGGGGTGAGGCCCTGCAGGTGTTTGCCTCAGGCGCCACGTTTAAGGGGCACACAAACACAGATCCCCTCATTAATCAGCATAAATAATGAAATATCTTAAAAAATAAAGATGATGTAAAAACACTTGATGAAAATATTATTTTACATTGTTAAGCCTTGTCAGCAAGCATGTAACAATGACTGCCTGGTTTGAGTGGAAATCATACATTTTTCATGCTAAAAAACGTTTTCAGGTATGAGTTTCTAGTTCTAAAATAAGTCCTGGGGATGCAGTACATAGCAGGACGACTATAGTGAACAAGACGGTATTGCCTCTTTGAAGTCTGGTAATAAAATAGATCTTAAAAGCTCTCATCACAAGAAGAAAAACCTTTGTATGCATGTGTGATGGTGGATGTTAGCTGCACACTGGGGTGATCGTTTTGCAGTGTATACCAAAATCGAATCATTGGGTTGTACATCCAAAACTGATACAATGTTATATACCAATTAAGCCTCAGTTTTAAAAAAGATGGTCTGTGTTATGTATCTGTATATACGTATGTGTGTGTGTGTGTACATAAACTCACACATGGCAATGACATGTTAAAGACAGGAAATAGATAACCCAGAAGAGGGGAAGAAAATAGATGGAAGTTTGGCTTTAGGTAGAGCCATAATGATTTATTTATGGAGGAAAAAATATTCTGAGGCAAAGACTGCACATATAGATATTATTTAAATTTAGAAAGTGGGTAAATGATTGTCTGCAATATTCTTTTCTGTATGCTTGATATATTTAATTAAATAAATTTTATTTAAGTTAAAAATACTTTTTTGTACAAGCAAAAGTTTATTTAGAAGGTCACAGAGGTAGAAGAAGTGAGCCAGCTGGGCGTGGACTCTGGAAACAAGTTACAGAGGCAAAAGCAGGGCCTGGGAGCTTGGGTGGGAGGGGCAGGGGGCGTAAGGAACACATGCCTGGGGCGGGGAAAGGAATGGGCACCCTCCGAAGGGAGAGCCGCCGAAAAATCATGTCTTGACATCACAGGAAAATTGCTTCCAGAATGAACGAAGGTAAGCCTTTTTTGTGTGTAGAATGTCTTAGTTTTTAATTATTTGCAACTTTTGCATAATCCTCGCTTGAAGACATTAACACAGAATACCATCCAGAATATTTCCAATTTGTCCCTTCCTAGGAGACTGAGAGGAAACCATGGATCTTCAGAGAAAAAATAAAGCCATTATGGAAAAACAACACCTTGGTTTTTGCAGAGCAAATCTGATTATATACGATAAGTAGTCAAAACAGGGAAAAAATGAAATCATTATGATTCTCCTTTAAAAACACCTATTTTATATTTGGCTAGCATCCCCCCCCCTTTTTTTTTTCATTGTCTACACGTTTCAGCTGGTTTCCTCAAGCCTTTTACCAACTGTCTTTTCCAAAGCCAACATTCAAGCAACTCGAAGAGGCCTTGAGGACTCGAGATGAAACATTCATGAGAAACAAAAGCAGGAGAGGGAAGAGAAAAGGACCAGCCCCGGTAAGCAGCTGAAGGATGCTCCAGGGAGCATCTCTGGACACTGAGCAAGTCGTGGCTGCAACGTGATCAACTGCAACACGGTAAAGAAGGTAATCCCGAGTCTGTGAGACACCAGATTAATAACCAGGAGCCTCTGATGCTGACCGAACTAAAGTTTGGGCTGTTTAAACCTGTGCTATGTTCTAGCCACTTCCAAATTATCCCCTGATTCTATGTAACATTAAGACATTTTATATTCATTTATATGAAATGTTTTGAAGATTTTTAGAAGTACATTGATACTATTTTAAATAAATGGATAGATGGATATGACCTTAGAAGGTTATATGTATCCAAATTTTTTTCATTAACTTCTGAGCAGCTGTACTATGCTCTGTTGTCATCTGCTAAATTGCCATCCCCTTGGAGGAGATTATTGAAATTGCAGATTCCTAAATCAGTCCCACATTCCACTTTCTCAATCAATACTTCCAGGGCCCCAAGGTTAGAATGCAAGAAACTGCGTGTTCAAGAGGCAATGCTTATATGTGCAAGTTTGGGAATCCCTGCCAAGTGCAGAGTTTCAATTTGGACTTTCCAAGGCCAGTCAGGGTGTTCTGGGAGGCAACCAATGTATTGTTCCCACATCGGTGTTTTTCTCTCTTCCGCTCTAAAATTAACAAACATATCCTATGGTGAGAGTAAAAAGTTTAAAACTAGTAACAAGAGAATAAAATAAATTAAAGCTTAGACTTGATAGAGAGCACCCATGGGATCAATTTTGGGGTTCAGTACTGCAGAAATGTGGGGCAGAAGCAGCGCACAGCATTTGCAGGGTCCCCTCTCACTTGGCTGAACTGAGGCTGGCCGATGGCCATCGCAACAGTGTGCTCAGGGCTTGCGCTCCGCCCTTCCTGCAGGAACAGAGCCTCAGAGGAGTGCCGGGAGGCCTCCCTACCCTGGTCCTGGACGGCCTCAGTGACATCACAGTGTTTGGTGGGGTCTTTTCAATGTGGCAGTGTCTTCCATGACGAAAGCACATTACTAGCTTCTTCCCCATTTATGCACACATATTTACATATCTAATGATTCAATGTGTAGTTTTAAATTCTGGTTTCAATTCTGCTCAACAACGGAAAGTGACGGGGATACCCATTATTGTTAATGCTGCTAGTGGTTTGTTGTTGTTTTACATTTTATTATTTTTAAAAACATTTTTACTTTAAATTACAGTTGTTGTATGATATTAGTTTTAGGTGCTGGACCCAGACATTCACATAACTTACAAAGTGGTCCCTGTGATAAATCCAGCCCATACCTGGCACCATACATACAGAGGTATCACAATACTGTAGACTATAATCCCTGCGCCGTAAGTTACAATTGCCCTCACCACCAGCACTCCAGGGGCTCTGGATTCTCGACTCTTCTCTGCCATGGCAACGTGGTTATTCTTGCATCATGAACACCATGAGGTGCATTCCGCCCCTGCTGCCCCATTCAGGGAGGCCCACCTTGAGCCAATCAATTAGGAACCCTCTGGGCTGGGATGTGGGTGAGAGAGGACACAGCGGTGTGTCTGAAGGAGAGGTCGGGCGGAGGATACACCGCGACGCATCTGCGGGAATCCGACCCGCAGGAGGGGAGCTGCATCTGCAGCAGATCCAAGGCCGCCGGTTACAAAGCGTTAAAGCCAGAACGGGTTGCAGGGAACAAATAAAGAAGGCCCCCTGTTCTGCCAAAGCCAGAATAAAAGCAGGGAGAGATTAAGGAAGGCGTGCAGTTCCTTAAAAGAAAAGCCCTTATGAGGCACCCCAGCAACACTGTGTATTACGCTTTTCCTCCCTAGTAATTGAACTCTATGGGACACACTGGACTGAGCCTGAGGGTAAAGGAGATGGAAGAAAAAACTGCAAAGATCCCTGAAATCCATTACTTCCTCATAAATCAACAGTTAGTTTGTGAATCTCTCCACACCTTTCTGCCTCAAATCCAGTGAAGGAGTCCAGTTAGCTTTCCAACTACTTACTTGAGTAAAAGACCCGACTCCAAGGTCTTGGACATGAGAAAAGGGAGTCGAGGGAAGTAGGAAGGGCCCATGCAGATGAGAGCACTCTCCATTTAGTGATTCATGGCCAAGAAACTGAGATCCAGGATGTTTTCATTGCGGAGCCCTGCAAACGGGCCCATGCCTTCTGACACTCAACTCTTGTGACAAAATCCCACGTGATGTCATAATGGGATTATATACATACAAAGGAGCCCACTTTTCAGTGAAATGCTGGGTCCTACACCATCAGAACATTAAGATCCTGTAGGAGACCATTCTGCGTGGCGTGGACCCAGCTCCCACTCAGAGATGCACAGGACCCACGCCCACGGATAGGTTCTCCTGTGGGGAATCGGGCCTGCAGTGTGCCTAGACTGCTTTGAGTCTTGCTCTTGCTAAAAAACTCCCTCACCCTGAATTGAGGACATTTACTGCAAAGTAACTTCCTAAAATCTGTGCTAAACCTTCCAAGGATGAGTGTAACTAGTCCAAATACTTTTGCCTTTTCATTTGCAAATATCCCTCTTCTGTGATGTGATTAGCAGCATTGGCTCCTTTGTTTTCTATAAAAGGTAACCTCCTAAAGTGAGCCTGTGCATAGTAGATGAGGACCATCCTGTAATGTGCTGAGAAACCTAATAAAGGCCGGTCACGGTCATGGCGAGGGCCAAGGCTTTTGCTCCCTTTGAGAGAAAAGTCATGCTGTCCCTTTTCTTCCACAGGACTCGGTAGTCCATGTGAATAGCTCATTTCATTCATAATGACGTGGACACTGCGGGCTGGTGTCTGCATCAAGACACCACTATTTTCTAACAGTCACGCACAGGAACCACAACTTATTCATGACCGATGGTCCTTAGAGGTGTGTTCTTACTGGTACATACCAAGGATGTGGGATAGCACATTGTGCCTGATTTTTCAAAGGTAAGCAGCCAGAGGTACATGGCCATAGAAGTGGATGGCTCTCATCTGAAAATGTAGGTCCCGGAAGAGGAACAGAGATGATATCGGAAGAGCATGCTGGCAATGGGAGGAAATCGTGCCTGAACATCACTATCATGAACTGCCCAATGCATGTTCCAATCTGGAGTCACTGTGTGATGTGTGGGGATGGACCGACAGAGGTCCAGCTGTCCTGACTTCCTGTCACAAAGGTTTCGGGGTGCCACCCAAGCCTCCCAGGAGACTGGGCCTGCATTTCCTCTTATGAAACCTGGCACAGAGACTAAAACCACCATCACACGTATTTCTGTGTCATGGAGATTCCTCTCGCTAGCGTTTCCCCAAGCTTCTCTCCAAGCTTGCAGATTCCTGTCAAATAACGTATCTCTTTCTGAAGCCTGTCCTTAAGTAGGGTCAAAGGGTAAAAGATATCAACATTCAGTTCACAGCACCTAAGAAGAAAAGTAATGTAAAGCCTTTCCAGTTTTTCCTATGTTCTGCTTCTTACATAATCATGTTCCAGTTAATGTGATGAGTGGATATGGATGGTACTCTAACATAAATGTTGCCCCGTTTCAGAGATGGCTAGGGTTAGCTCAATTATCTGTGTTCTGAAAGTCCAGGTTTAATAGCCTGTAGATTCAGAGTAGAGGTTTTCCATCTACAGGCTGCATTTGTGTAGAAAATTCTCGGCTTCGCTCAGCAGCTATCTCTACCCGAAGACATATCTCTTGTGGATGAAGTGTCTGTCCTCTCTTCTCTCTGCTGTTGCAGAGGCAGAGAAATAGTTTGTAGAAAAATGAAGAGTTATTTTGGGGCCTAGCGACATTAACTTGGATTTTGAATTTTAGAAATTCTATTTAGGATTTTTTTAAGTGTAAACATATGCTTACTGCTTAGTCTAAAGCTAATAATATTCAAGCTCATAAAATAACATTACAAAAACTAATATGCAAGAGGAAATTTTCATGGTACCGTAACATATTTGCAGTAAGAGCCTTTTGCTGGTAATTGGAAGATTTGGCTTCACTTCGCTGTTTAATCACCCACAGAACTGTTTATTGCCCTATATATCCCTCCAACAAGAACATTATCTCTCTAATGTGTCCCTCAGAAAACCAGGGAAAACCATGGTTATTGCTCATGCTACACTTTTCAACAGTAGAGCCAAATTTAATCTCATCACCAGGCTCTGACAATGCATCCTAAAATTAATATATATTTAAATCTAAATGAGTTATTACTTGATGCAGAATTACAAAAGTATGGTCTCAACATAAATAATGTGTCTAAAATACTAATTTTAAATAAATATGGTTGATAGTGTGGACTATACTATAATTTTTAAGAACTTCTTAAAATGTTTGTTCCTCCATGGGACTAAGTATTGTGTACTTGCGTATTTTCATTTAGAGGGATACATTTAGTTTTCTTCCTAAAGCTTTTAAATAAATTTAACAATTGACTACTATTTTTTATTTTAAAAGCAACCTCTTCACAATCATTCAGGAAAATAAAACTAGCTTCCTTTAGTACCTTCTGGACAAAAGTAGATTTGTTTAAGTTATCAGTTAAAAGACCTTATAACTTAAGTATTTCAAATTATGATTGTGTCATTCTAAAGTTATAAAAATTGTGTAGTAGCCAAAATCTAAATGTAGCACCTGGTCATCCAATTTATTGAACACCTACTCTCTGCTGGTCACAGTGCTAGCTACGAGGGTACAAAAATAAAGAGATGTGTCTTCTCCAAAGGAGCTTCAAGTCCAGTGGAGAGTAGGAAACCTAAACAGATTTGTGCAGTGTGCTATGCAGGGCCGTAATAGAGCTGTCACAGTTCCAGTGCAGGGGGGAAGGGGGGAGGTGGGTTTGAGGAGGATCATACATTTTCTGGGATTATAAGATGGGGAAAGCCCTCTCTGCAGGAGGAACATTAGGTGCTCTGGCCGGGAGAGGCACTGGAGACCACGGAAAGGATCTGGTTGACTGAGTACAGGGCTCTTGGCAAAGTGGCATGGAGTGGGAAGGCACAGAGGGAGAGAGGACCTGGAGGGTTTCATCTGTTCTCTACAGGAGCTGAGGTTTTGTGCTGCAGGCGAAAAGGAGCCCCCAGAGTGAACTTCACATGAGGGACACAGTGAGATTCGCATGTGAGAAGATGGCATTGGCAGCATCGTGAATGACAGATTTAATAGCGCCGTGAAAGGTAAGAGGACTACCTGGAGTCCCCGTCACAATGAATTAGGGTGATGAGCGTGGAGGTGAGAGGGAAAACTCAGAAGTGGGAGATATTTGGGAGGTGAGAAGCGAGAGGCTGAGGGGCTAACTGGATGGTGGATGGGGAAGGCAGAGACATCACCGGCCCTCCAAGGGTTCCACCCGGGTCACAGGGGATGAGGCTGCTGTCCCAGAGACAAAGCGGAGAGAGCAGGCTGGTGGCAGGGTGGGCGAGGGGAATGCCGTCATAGCCCTGTTCAGCAGGCTCGACATCCCTGTGGGATTTCTGGATGATGCTGTGCAGTCAGCAGTCAGGCTGCAGCACACAGATGCTGAAGCCCAGGTGGCAAGTCAAGGCTGGAGACAGTGTTTGTGCCTCATGGAACTGAAGGGCCGGGCTGACGCCGGGGCTCTGAGGAGTGTGCTGCGGAGCGTGCGCACTGAGCAGCGGGTGCCTCTGGGGATGCAATCATTCCGGGATGGTGGGGCTCAGCTCTACCAGGGCCCCAGTCCTCAGGGGACTCAAAAATTGTGTTCATGCATACATTTCTACTCTATGAGAATAGAAATTCTGAATAGAAATTTTCATAGAGGGCTTGTTGTGATTACTGTGTCTATATAAGAAATTATTAAGACAGATGATCTTAAAAACTGAGAATTTAAAAAAATCACCCTTCCCAGAGGGAGATAGTGGCCTACAGTTACTAGTGTTGAGTTACCGCTGATGAGAGGGGCTCAGACCATGGACAGGGAACCAAGCTGCATCAGTGAGCTTGATGACCCCCACCGGCACAGCCTCCATTCTCCTTTCCAGGGGACCACTGTATTCATTCACACTGTCCATGTTTACGCATATTTACCACATTTCCTATGTGCCAGGGAGGGCTTAGGCATTGTATGCAGTATGCAGCAAAAGATACTGAAATCTTTGCCATGGAAGTTGACGCTCAAGCGAGGCAGAGGGATAATACACTAAAGTAGTATAATTATACAGTGTGTGTGTGATGGAGACAGGTGTAATGGAGGAAAAAAAAGCGGGGAGGAAGAATAGGAATTCAGGGCTGGCGCGATGGTTGAAATCAAGGCTGGCTCCATGGTGTGCAGCCGCACAGCATGCCCCCCTCCACTGAGCCCTGCATTCAGAAGGGCTCCGGGCTGGGTGTGATGCTCCACTGCCATCACCTTGAACTTCTTATTTTTTTTTTTTAACAAGCAGTCTCTCCAAATATGCAGGGAGTTCTGGCTGTAATATTCAATATGGTGGGTGAGCTCACCAGATACACCCTCTGCCCTTCTCTGAACTCTCCTGACACAGGAGCCTGACCACGTGGGCTCCATCAGTGACCTCCTATGCCCTCCGCCTTCCTATCTGGTTCCAACATGATGGAGCCTGAGCAGGAGTTCAAAGGTCACTGCTTCTCTCAGGAGTTTTGTCTGCCCACTTCTGGTAGCAGAGGTTCTACAGCCGCTCCTTGCCCATCTAAGACTCCGCCTAACCAAACCTGGCATACACACGCCCCTCCTGACCACCCTACCCCAGCCATGCCTTTGTCAAGCCTGCCTAACATTTGGTGTCTGGCCTACCATCTGTGTCCAGCTGGCACTCTGATGAAAAGGACTTCATCAATAAGGTGACTAGATTCCTGGAAGAGACGAGGGGAAGCCCCACGGCTATCTGGAGGAAAGGAATTAATTCAAGGAAAAGAATTCTCCCGTCTTCTAAGGTAGGGGGTTGCCTGCACCCCGCAGTCTGTGGGACAAATCGGTCTGCCGCCTGTTGTCGTAGATAAGGTGGAACTGCAAGAGCCACATCCACTCATGTGCGTGTTGTCTGTGGTGGTTTTCTTGCTCCGATGTCAGAGTAGCTGCCACAAAAACCATACCCCTGCAAAGCCTAAACTGCGGACTGCCTTTTCCTTTACAGAAAACGCTGGCTAACCCCTGCACTAGGAGGCCAGAGAGTCTAGAGCTTCATGGGTGATGGGGACAGAAATAGGAGGCAATGTCTCAGAGGTAACAGGATCACAGAGATTAGGGCCTCAGCCTTAGGGAATGTTTTATGGAGAGGACTTCATTCTTGCCCCGGTGACTGTGGCCACTGCCTTAAAAAGAGACGTGAGGGGGGACAGAAGCAAGGAGAGCAGTTAGGGGTGCTTTCACTGCATCACGGAAGAAGTGACGTGAAGATCACTGAGACTGGGTGGTGGCAGGGAGCTGGAAAGAGGTGGTCACCGTCTGGGTTGATTGTGATGGGGGAGCCCAAGTGTCCGACGGATGGACTGCGGGTGGGGTGTGGGAGAAGGGGAGTGTGGAGTCACCACCGATGGAGCTCAGAGTTGGTGGGAGGAAACCGGGACATGGGAGAGGGAGTGGCGAGCTTCTGAGTCCAGCATCAGCCATTGTGAGCTGCAGGTTCTGATTGAACATCTAAGCCATTAGGAGACAGATGAGAGATGCGTTGTCATGGCAGCCAGGGAGGAGAATGTTTCGATGAAGGAAGGGCAGGGGGCTCTACTGCATCGGTGCAGCTGAAGGCGGGTTAGAGGGAGGGTGCAGGATGGACCCCTGAAGTCAACAACCGGGAGTTCTCGACAGCCTTCCCAAGAGCGTTTCTGTGAGGCGGCGCAGCGAGGGCCCGGCTGGGGTGGGCCCCACAGGACTGGAGGAGAAGAAACACCCGCCTGGAGCAGCGGTGACTTGGTGAGGAGGTCGGCAAGGACGACAGTGAGAGCGATAGGAAATTACCGGAGGTCGAGGCTGAGTACAGACATTAGCTCTTAGGAAGGGTCATAGAGACAGGAACACACTGACGACACGGGAGAGAGGATGGGAATTGTCAGAGCCATGTCCTTGTAGGTCAAAGGGGATGGATGGGTCTATTGCAGCAAGGATGACGGGCCAGCCTTTGCTACCAGCAGGAGAGCCCTTAGGGCATGTGACACTGAGCTGTACAATAAACGATAAATCATTCGATATTGGCACGTAGTCGTGCCACAGTAAAGCCTCCTAATACTTTGTGAACAGTCAGGGCATTAGCAATAATGAAGATCTTGAAGTTTAATCCACCCTTTTGTCACTGATGAGCTCCAACCGCCACACAAGACATCCAGCCTTTGTATGGCTTAGTTTGTCTGTGATGAAGAAATAGTGTCTGCTGGTGATTCTAGTGCTTGGAAAACTCATAAGTTACGTCACTAAACCTTTGCAGCCACCGAGTCCTGCTCTTGCTTGTGCAGTGGAGCTGCCCAGAGAGAACAAAGGGACGGTGCCCGTAGACCCCTTGCGCTAACTGTGTGGGGGCCATGTCTTCATGCAGCCTCATTCCTATCGCACAGATCCTCTTAATTTTCCTCCAAATGAAAGATGTTTACTCATTATGTCTTAACACTCTCTATAATTAAGTTTCATTTCTGAGAAGGCTTATCTTTTATACAAACAGCATACATTTGATCTCCCAGCTGCCATTATTTCTATAAGAAAATTGCATGTTAAGCTCAACTACAGGCTCTGAATACGCCCGTTCAACCTGGGAGACCCAGTGCAGACAGCACTACCGCTGGGAGGCATTCCCAGGTTCCCCGGGGACAATGTCCCTATCTGTGTCACCATCACACCCTGTTCCTCCCCATGCTATGGCACTGATCAGCCTGCCTCGGAACGATCTGTTGACATTTTTGTCACCCCCACCAGATACTGAGCACCTTATCTTATTCCCCTGGATCCCTGGAAACTTACACAGGATAGGTATGAGATAAATATTTGCTGAATGACTGAATTGAAGTGTATAAATTTCAGAACGGAGGCTCATCAGATAAAATGTCATGATAGAAAAGACATGGAGTAAATGAATACATTCACAGAAGTTCTGTGTGAGCGTTCATGAGAAAAGGAGGCTACAGCCCTGGCTGGTGTGGCTCAGTGGACTGAGTGCCAGCCTGCCAACCAAAGGATCACTGGTTCAATTCCCAGTCAGGGCACATGCCTGGGGTGGGGGCCAGGTCTCTGGTGGGAGGTGTGGCAAGAGGAAACCACACATTGATGTTTTTCTCCCTCTCTTTCCCCCTCTAAAAATAAACAAAATCTTTTAAGAAAAGGAGGCTACAGTACACATACTTACCAATTCCGAGTATCTTATAGAAAGAACCTTGCTTTCAAGGGCTGCGTTGAGAAACAGAGTCAGGGAACAAGCTCTTGACTAGGCTTTTTAACATGAGACACAGGTTTCTGAGTCGCTCCTGCCTTGGTAACATGTTATTCGGACGCAGGGGTTTGCTTGTTTCCTTAAGGAAGTACACAAACGCCCTTGTCCAACTTGTATTCTAGGGGAATGTTGACAGCAATGAACTCCTGAAGCTGTAGCTCTAATACTCTCAAGTCGGAAGGCATATAAATGAATTGAGTTTACATTATGTGAATTTTCAGCATTGAACTTCCTGGCATTAAGTTGCTTATCACTATTAGATTCATTCTCTCCCAGCCTGGTGACTCTCTTCCCCCTGCTGTGAGGTCTCTGTCTTTGAATTTTCTATTCAGCTTTTTTAATAGACAATCTGCTTCAGCACTTTCTGAGGAAAAAAGAAATAGCTTCCCTTCCCTTTCCCTCCCACAATGGCAGTTACGCCTGGCACTTAATATGAAATCAAGGGAAGACATCTGCGCTTTGTCATCGAAAAAGAAAACAGTTTTATTTTCCTAATTATTATCCACTTATTATCTGCTTAGCAGCTGTGGGTTAAGAATTCACTTGCCTTCATGCCACCTTAAAAATTCAGCCTTAATCCACACGTGCAGGCCCAGGACAGAGTCGCCACCCCCTGCCCTCGCCTCTGTCCCTGTCCCTGCCTCCAAGAGCCATGTGCATCTGGAGTGGGACCACCCTCCGCGTCCAGTTTAAACTGGAAACACTTCTTTCTGATAAAGATCATCTGTCGCCCATTTGTCTTTAGGAAACTATACCAATTCGGCGACAGATGAGAATGTTTTCGAGCTGTGAAGGGCTTTGAAGCTCATGTTTTCTCCATTTTCAGCTGCTTCTGTAGGTAAATACATGAAAGGTCAGAAATGAAATGCCCGCACCAACCACTAAGCAGCGGGCTGTCATCTGTGAGTCTCTGCTTTCAGCTTGTAAAGAAGAGATTCTGTGGTTCCCGACTCCCAGAGGGCAGCCACTGGGAAGGAAGGGAGTGCCTAGAAGACACTGGACCACCAAGAGAGCGGGGGAGGGGCATGCTGGGTTTGTTTCCATCTCAACACACCACAGAATTGGATTCCTACGCGTGCTTCCTCTGTTCCTGGGGTATGCTTGTTTGGAAATCTCTCGAAACACCTCGAGGCCTGGAAACTCTCTGAAGGTCCATTGAGTATCACAACAACCCTGACTAAATGCTCACTCCTTACTTACCACCAGGGTGGACCACCACCGAGGACAAGCACAACCGGTATTCCGGGATTCAGGGACACTCCAGAGCAAATGGGGGCTCCATCCTGCAGTGCAGACTGGTTTCTAAGACAGGTAAATGGGCCTCCTGGGTGGGGGATTGGGGAGCAGCATTGCAGGGCCGCAGTGGCGAGGACACTGGGGGAACTGAGAGCACCAGCTGTCAGACACGTCACCTGGTGGTGGGCAGGGACAGGGGCCTGGTGGTATCAGGGAGCTCTCCACCTGGACAGCTGAATCCAACATGGTCCAGCTTTCAGCCACCCAAACTGCAAACTTCCGGTCTCTGAAAGTCTCTCTAACATAGTGGCATTCCAGATGGCCGTGCTGAGAGGTTTCTCAGTCCGGAATACCAACCAGCACTTCTCCAGAGAGAAAAGGGGCTGGTTGCTAGAAATCGTGACATCCTGAGAGTGAAGGCAGTGCAAACAAACAAAGACACAAACCACCAGGACGGCCATTCCTCCCGATGGAGCTCCCATCAGCCCTGCTCATTGAACAGAGTGTAAAGCTTTCAAAAGATGAATGACATCATTTCCATGACAGAAAACTCTCGAATTCTTCACCTAGACTGTGATCTAATATTAGGGTAGAATTAGACCCATCTCTACCAGTTACATGAAATCAGGAAGAATATACTAAGTCCTTCCTAATGACCCTCAGAATCCAACATGCTCTTTGGGAAGATTCATAGTGCCATGAAACTGAAGTAGATCTACCAAGTAGATCTTAAGTCTTCACAAAAATAACCATTCCTGTTCATCACATGCTTGCTCTAGGCTGGGAACTGAGCATGTACGGATGGCAAATCTAATGCAGTCCTCACAACGATCTCACGAGGCGAGCGCAGCTATGAATCCAACGTTACAGATGAGGAGCCTGAGCTTTAAGAAGCTGGAGCCAACCCCTGCTGTTCCCCAGAAGCCCGGCTCCTCACTGGTCCGCCTTGTTGACGTCCGTCGCAGCCTGCTCACTTCTCTAACCTCACACCTGCTGTGGCAATGACCGCTGTCAGGTTTACCGGGCGCATCTCCGGGGCTCTCCCTGCGTCAGAGCTGAACACCGACGGCAGAGCCCTCCTGGCCACCACCGGGTCCCCATCCCAGCCCCCAGCGCCTGGTGGCCTCTGAGCCTCCGACCGAAGTCCGAGACACAGAGAATTCTTCCAATTCTTCCTCGTTTACCTTCCATGGACTCATGGAACTATTCAAGGTATCTGAAAATATTTAACAGTGACTCATTTTGTTTGCCTTCTAACATATTTCTAAATTTTATTGCTCCTAAAAGTCGTAAAAAATAACTTCACAGAGTTTTTACCAGGAAAAGAGACTTTTTGTAAACATACCACTTTTTCAGCATTAATGAGCTTCGAAGTGCTATGAAATGTACAAACTACTTGAGCTATAGCACAAGTAAATTCTAATTGGTATACAATGGTGGGTCCGCAGAAACCGTAAATCCTGCTCATTCAGTCCCTGTAGTAGGAAAAATCGGTTACAGCTTCCTTGGTAGAATCATAACCAATGTGGAGTGCAGGGCCTGGGTCTGACGTGGACCCTGGTGGGGAGCGTTCACCACCCTCTGCCCCTGGTCATCAACCCCCTCCAGGCTCTCTGCGGGGCCGGTGTGACCTTTGCTCTCCACGTCTCTTTTGCTTCAAAATCTCGTATTTATCCTTCACTCTTCTGTATCCTTCTGGACCTCCACCACACAAGCACCAAATCCTATTATTTTTTCTTTGAGCAGCTTTGTCTGGGAGGGCACAGGTCAGACCACATGGGTAGAGATGGACTGGTGAAGTCTTCTGGAAGTCTCGAAGGAAATCTTGTGTGCAGAATTTCATTAATGACCACTTGTATTTTGGACATATGCCCAGAAGCTAGTGGACAGCAGGGTCTTCTAGAGGCAATGTAATTTCCCCAAACAGAAAGCAACATAAAATAACATAAAATAAAATAAGAAAACAAAAGGCAATGTTTGCAGAGCAAGCGTAACCCTAATATGCATCCTATTCCACCCTGTACTTAACTTTGAAAACATTTTTCCCATTTCTATTATTAATCATTCTCCTTTCCTTGCAACACTGTGTGCAGTGAAACCCACTGCTGAGCCGGGAGTCGCCCTCCTTGAAACAGATTCTCAAACATCAGCACAGGACGGAGCTTCCTGTGTGATCACAGCTCCGGAAGGGAGGAGAGGAACCACTAACACTCCACCCTGGGCCCCCTCCCTTCCACAGGGTGACATCCCGGGAGAGAAATCCACGACCTCATGATGTAGTTGGGAGGAAAAAGGGGAAATAAAGTCAAGTGACAGACCAAGCTTGAAATGCTAAGAAGCTGGGTATGGGATTTCGAGGCTTGAAATCCATCCTTGATCTTAGCTCCCTAAAGAGATGAAAAATACATTGCTTATTCAACAGCACAGAAAAGAACCCTCTACCTTTATGCCACATTTTCCGCACAGACTGAGACAGATGCACGCATTCACTCACTCCGACTTTACCGGGAGCCTGCTCATTGTAAGCGAAGCCCTGTGACGGGCAGCACGCCCAGCTGTGAGACTGATAACAACAGCAACGAACCTCTGTGGAAGTTATCCTACAGCACATCCAGACAGCGGAATATCACTCAACGCTAAAAAAAGGAAACGAGCTACCAAGTCACGAGACATGGAGGAATCTTAAATGCATGTCACTGAGGGAAAGAAGCCAGTGTGAAAAGGCTACATATGGAAGGATTCCATCTAACGACCTTCAAGAAAAGGCAAAACTATGGAGACGATAAAAGACCAAGGGTTTCTGGGGCCAGGGGGCAGAGAGGAACAGGCAGAGCATGGGGCGTGTTCAGGGCAGAGATAATACTCTACGACATTATAATGATGAATACACGACATTATGCATTGGTCCGAACCCATAAAGTGCACACTATCAAGAGTGAACCTAATTTAAAATATGGACTTTGGGTGATCACAGTACATCAGTGTAGGTTCATCCTTGTTGTGAACACACACACACACATGCACGCACACACGCACACACACAGACACCATTCTGGCTGGCAATATCGATGATGAGGGAAGCTATTCACGGGTGCGCGTAGGGAATATGTGGAAAGTCTCAGTACCTCCCTGTCAATTTTGCTGTGAACCTAAGGCTGCTCTAAAAAATAGTCTTTAAAAATAAAAAAATAATTTTATATGTTAATAATGAACCAAGAAAAAGAGGACCTAAGAAAACAATCCCGTTTACAATTACAATTAAAAATAGAGTGTTTAGGGATAAATTGAACTAAAGTGGTAAAAGACCCGTACTCAGAAAATTATGGAATACGAAAGAAAGAAATTGAGGAAGAGTAACAAAATAAAAATAAACAAACGGGACTACATCAAACTAAAAAGCTTTGGGCAGCGAAGGAAACCATCAACAAAATGCAAAGACAGTCCACTGAATGGAAGAACAGATTTCCCAATGATACATTAGGTAAGGAGTTAATACCCAAAATGTATGAAACACTTCCATAACTCAACACCAAAAAAACAAACAATCCAATTAGAAAATGGCTAAAGGACCCATGTAGATGCTTCTCCAAATAGGACGTTCAGATGGCCAATAGACATGTGAAAGATGCTCAACCTCACCAATCATCAGAGACATGCAAATTAAAATCACGGTGAGATATCGCCTCACATCTGCCGGAATGGCTATCCTTAATAAATCAACAAACAGATGGAGAAAGGGGACCCTCGTGCACTGTTGGTGGGAATGCAGGCTGGTGCAGTTGCTGGGCCTGCCAGTTGAGTCAAACCTCAATAACTTGGAGTAACAGGGTTTAAAGCAGGATAATAATGAATGGGGGAAGTATTGGGGTGGCCAAAAGGCCCATTATGTCACATTTTTCATTTTCACCAATAACTTTATTGACTTGGATATTTTGAGTATGTTGGCTATCTCCCACACGATATAATGTTGATTGTTCTCAGTGATGTGTCAGTTTGATCACCATCAACTGGTCCACCTGACCGTGGAGCAGCGACCAGCAAGAAACCTCCAGCGTGAAACTCTGCAAACCACCTTGGATGCGTTCGACCAGTCACAGCATCTTCTCCCCACTCTTTTTCTTTCTTTCTTTCTTTTTTTGCATTTCAGTTGCCTTTTCACCTTTCATGGAATAATAAAGCATAATATACCCAAAACGTTGCAGATTTTCTTCTATCTTCAGTATTAAAGTGGCTTCACAAAAATTCACCAATTTTGATAAGTTTTTTTAATGCACACTGATATGACAGCTGTCACAATCCAATGTAACAAAATGGTTTTGAATGAAGTTAAAGACATCTAAGCACTACTGGAGCCATCTTGCTGAAGAAACATAACCGACTTTTCGGCCAACCCCATATTTCAAATAAGGGCCATTTTAGATTCTCATCAGTGCCTGCTGGACAGAGGTGGTCCTTCAGAACTCCAAAAACTCTTTTGTATTTCAAGTCTCCATCACCCTTAGCTCTGTGGTACTTCTCATCTTCTCGCCCGAGGGTGTTGGATGCCTTTTGTTCTTCCAGTCTTGTCTGCACGGTTAGTTCGGTGAATGGGTTAGTGAGCCACTCTCCACAGATGGCGGGAAGTAACTGCAGCCTAACCCTTTTCTAAGTGATGGCATCTTCTGAACAAATGGGGCGCAGATTAATGAGGCTTTACTCTGCTCTGAATTCATGGGAGCCTCAAATGAAGTGACACAGCCTTGTTCTTCCTTGATGGAAATAATAACCAGGAAATGTAAATCTGACCAGAACGCCGGGGGTGACCACCCAGCAACACTGGAAGCACCTTGAACGTGCCATCTCTTGGCAAAACGAAAGGGCTCTGACTGCCACTGACAACGCCGACTGTTTCAGGAGGAACGAGGAGCCAGACGCCCCCTTAATGGCAGTAAAGTTCACAGTATCACATAAGTATGCACCACCATACTGCATATTATATTAACAATAACTAAGAGGATTTCTAACTTTCAGGTGGTTATTTGGCTTAAATCGTGAAATGGATTAAGAGCATCCCCTGCCATATTTATTTCACCGAAAACAAAATGAGGAGATGAGACGGGAGCATTCCACAAAGCATTTCCTACAACTTCCACATACCTCCTTGCTACAGGGGCTTCTCTGGGTGAAGCATGATTAATGTCTTTTCAACAACACTTGTGTAAAAAAACTTGTGAACTGAGCAAATCAGCATCTATTTAGAAATGATTGCTCATAAAGTAGCACTTAATTACAATAATGAAAAATTCAGATGTAGGAGAAATTAGTATGGCAATGAAAGAGAGTTATGACCCCATCGGGGGGATAATAGCTGGCTTCTTTTCTGTTCCTAAATTACTTGGGGACAAAATGTTAGTCTTTAAATGCCACAGCACCACCCTTGAACACAATCCTCATAAATCCATCAACCTCAAAATAAATGCTACGATTCTACTTTGGATCTTCCAGCCAACCTAGATGTTATTACACGTTAAAAATGACTTATGTTATTGTAGTTTCTTGTGATGGTTCAAGGTGACAGAGGGAAGAGCTTCTGAAAACTGCACCTCTCTGGTGAACGGGCTCAACCCCGGACCCCAAACCTCACCTTTTCCATCTGTAAATGGAAGACAGGCATGTGGCTGACCTAGACACTGTACTAGTATATTCTTAGACAGCAGCCTGCAAGGAAAAAGCTAACATCTGTAATACAGTGAAAAATAAAGGTCTGAAATATTATGTATATTTGAGGGCTGGATAATTGCTATGCAAAACTGGGAAGAATAAGAGGAACAGTTTTCTTTTCCCTTCATAAAATATTACATGTTTATAATAAATCAAGTTGCTAAGGTTAATGATGAATAGAAGTTTCTAACCATCAACATTATCACAGGAAATTAAATGGTTATTGAGAAAAGCCATAGTATTTATATCACAAAAGAGAAGACAAGATTACTAATGAAATCTCCAACTTGCAAAAGCTGGGGGAAGGTTGAAGCAGTTATCACAACACTCAACATATGCCCACTTAAAATAACTGGGGGAGAGCTATGTAGAGAGAAGAGAATGCCAAATATTTTTGAAGTCACTTTCCCAGGTATTTTGTTACATACAGTACTTTGCCCGTAATTAGGGTATGCTGCCACTAGATGGCAGAAATGGTTAGGTAAGATCACTGGGGATAAAACCATTAAATAAATTTTTAAAATACACACTAAACACACTTTTTATATTCTATAAAGCTTACTTTCACGACAAATACGGTTTATTAATGAAACAAATTACATAGTCCTAGAGAACAGTTTTTTAAAAATCCAAATACTGAGATTCACTTTCATTATTATTGACTTAATCCAATCCCTAATCATTCTTTTGCATTAATCAAAATATGTTTAACAACTATTCTGAAGCCTTTAAAAAAGATTTTGGCTCTTTCCATGGTTAATTTCCAACTCTGGAAACAGTTTCAACGATTTTACTGAGTGCTAGAATTTGTTGTGCTGTATTGGTGTTATCTAGAAACAGGACAAGTCAAACATTTCCAAATAACAGAGAAGATTTAAATGAATTAACTGGTGAAACATTAGCTAAAGATAGGTTATTTCCAACCATTTTCTGGCTCTTAATAAACTTACATTTTACTCCAACTCTGATGGGTATTGTTAAATATTAGTGTCATGGCATAAACGTATATGACCTCAAACAATAAAAAATGAGAAAGTTTATCATTTCCTATTTGGGGATAAAATTTCTTGGTGGGGATGGAATCGCACTTTTATTTTTTAATCCCTTTAGAACTGTATTTCCCTGGAAACTGAGCACCCGCATTTGTTCTGTGTCTTCAAGGGAACTTGCTCATATCCGGCTTTCTGGTCTCCGGTAAAACCCACAGAATCACCGCTGATTAGATTCTGATGAGCGAGGAGAAGCGACCGTCAGAAACTTCAGCCGGAAGCACTCGGAGGGTGGGACCTGGTGCGGGCGATCCCAGAGAAACTTCCGGCAGTTTTCACGCCTAACTGGGCCACGGTCCCGTCTGTGTCTGCGTGAGGGAGGGAAAGGAGGTCTTGTGTGGCATTTTAAATGACTTGATGAATGACTCCCTGGAACCATTTGTTTCAGAGTCATTACAATGCTGTCAGCATTTCCTGCTTTGCTTCTGCTAATATTTATTTTGCGAGGTGCAAAACTGACCTTTTAGTCTGTCGTATAATTTACGTATCCTGTTAAGCCACACTGTTGTGGTTTTCGAGTCAGGGAGTCCTGCCTGAACAGGACCCCACCAGGACAGATAGACGCAGTTCACTTGTTCCAGCGAAGCTGAAAGGTGGACCAGACACACAAGCGGGGCCAGAAAGAGACCCCACACGCAAGGGAGAAATATTCTCAGGTCTAAATTTTTTTAAAAAATATACTTTCAATCTTCAGTTTATTTCACCAATGTCTTAGAGTTTTTGTCTTAGAGGTGCATTTATACTGTTTTTACTTTTTTCCTTTTAATTTGATACTGAATGTCTGCATGAACCTCAGGATTCCCTTTCCACCCTCTCCTGGTCTCCCTGTTCCCTCCACCTCCTCTGCCTTCTTTATACCTTCTATTTGCTGATGTCGCTCAAGTGCAGACTCCTGGGCATGCTGCTCCCTGCTCAGGTGCATGAGAAAAACGCCTGTACATCGTCCTGCCTCCTCCTCCTCCTGCCTCGGCTTCTTGAATTGATCACCAAGTACATTGTGTTCTGTCTCAGCCTCAGTCCTTCGGGGCCATTCCCAAGGTGCCGGTCAGCACCTGGGATGGGGGAGGGGCTACAGCAATCTCAACAGTGTCCTACCTAGTCTTTCTGCCCCAGGTTCATGAGTCACGCCATGGCCGGGGGATTCTCCTGAAGTCCACACTTCTGAGAATGTCCTGCTCAGCTTAAAGCATCCACTTTCAGTGTGCAGCCCTGACAGTGGCAGTAATTCGTGAAGCCGATCTCTGCTCATTCCCCTACAAGTGGTGGAAGAGAATTTGATGGAATACCTATTCTGTGCCAAGCACTGTTCTCGATACTGACAGTACATTCGTGTCCAGAGTCCCTGCCCACCAGGTCTTACTGTTAGTGGAGGAACATAGGAGACATGAACACGTTTAACCATTCCAGGACACATAGGCATTATGAATAACATAAAACAGGACATAGCAGAGAGTGCCTGGAATACTGCTTTGACTGTGGGATGACTAGGGGAGGCCTTGAGGAAGGGGTAACAGGTGACTGGGGTCTTGAATAATGCGCAGAAACTTGAAAATCAGAGGGACCCTGAATTTGAAGACTCTGGGACTGAACTGATCTAGATATATAGAAGGGATGGAAATTTAGGAAAACTCGTAATAAAGGCAGAGCAAAGAACATGAAGCCAGGGTGTTAAGAAGGGGCTAAGTGCACAATGTTCTGTGAGGTGTGATCAGGTTTTGAGTCCATTCTGTTTGCCCTGGAAACCCCTGGGGTTTTAAGTAGAGAGAGGAGCTACCTGATTTATAACATTAAAACCTTCCCCTCTCCAAAGACTCGAAGACATTGGTGAAATAAAGTGAAGATACAAATAAATGGAAAGACACTCTGGGTCCATGGATCAGAAGAGTAAACATTGTTACAATGTCCATATTACTCAAGACCACCTGCAGATACAATGCAATCCCTATCAAAATTCCAGCAGCATTTTTGCAGAGATTGAACAGACAATCCTGGAGTTCATATGAAGCCACATAAGAGACTGAATAACCAATGAAACCTTGATAAAGAAGAACAAAGCTGGAAGCTCACATTTCCTGGTTTCAAAGTATATTATAAAACTACAATAATCAAAACAGTATGGTACCAGCATAAAAACAAACACATAGATGTCAAAAGCCCATGCATACATGGTCAACTAATATTAGACAAGGGAGCCAAGAGTACTTAATGGAGAAAATATAGTATCTTCAATGAACAGTGCTGGGATTATTGCATAGTCCCATGCAAAAAATGAAAGTAGGCCCCTACCTCAAACTACTCATAAAGATTAACTCAAAATGAATTAAAGACATAAATGTAAGACCTGAAACCATTAAATTCCTAAAGAAAAACATAAGGAAAATCTTCTTGGTGGTAGCCTTTGCAATGACTTTTTGGAAATGATACCTAAAAAACAAGCAATAAAAGCAGAAGCAAGCACAACTACATTAAACTAAAAAGCTTCAGCACAGCAGAAAAAAATAATGAAGGGAAGCCTATGGAATAGGAACAAATATTTACAAATCACCTATTTGGTAAGGGTTTAATGTACAAAACAGATACGGAATTCATACCTCAATAGCAAAAAAACCCAAATAACCTGATTAGAAAAATGGGCAAAGGACCTGAACAGACATTTTTCCAAAGGCATACAGATGGCCACCAGGTACAAGAAAAGGTGCTCAACATCGTCCATCATGAGGGAAGTGCACATCGAACCACAGCGAGAGCACCTCGTGCCTGTCAGAATGGCTATTGTGCAAACACACACACACACACACAAAGATAAGGGTTGGCTCACTGTTGGTGAAAACATACGTTGGTGCAGCCAGCATGGAACACACAGAGATCCCTTGCGCTTAGAAACAGAACTACCCTGTGTGCAGCAGCCCCACTCTGGGCACACAGATGCAGGGGATAAAGCTGTATGTCAAAGATCTGTCCACCCTCCCATGTTCATTGTGGCATTAAATGTCCACACTAGTTGAGACATGGATGCAATGGAAGTATCCACCCACCAGTGATTGGATAAAGCATATGTGGTGGATATGGCCAAAGGAATATTCCTTGGCCATACAAAAGAAAGAAGCCCTGCCCTTTGTGACAGCCTGGATGAACCCAGTAGGCATTCTGCTAAGTGCACTGTGTCAGGAAGAGAAAGACAAATACTCTACATAGAACCTAAACCAGGAACTTGTAGGAACAGAGTGGGACTGTGGTTGCCAGGGGTGGAGGGATGGGGAGATGGTGAGACGGTGGTCAAAGGAAACGAACTTTTAGGCATAAAATAAACACATTCCAGGGATCTGGCCCGCAGCCTGGGGACCACAGTTGAGTGTGCACTGCGTGCCTGAACGCAGCTGAGAGACGAGAGCATTCGTGTTCTCACCATAACAGTAACAGTAAATAACACGTGATCATGTGAGGCGATGGATGCGTGGACTGACCTCATCTTGGCAAACATTTTGCAATGCCTGCAATCACACTGTATACTTTAAATGTGTACAATGTCCTCTGTCGAATATATTCCAAAAACAGGGGCAAGGAATCTAGAAGCTATAAAATCCCTTCTTCACATCTTCCTCTCTTATGCTGCGCTGTGGCCATACTGAAGTACATTTGGCTTCCCCGAGTCACATACTCTCTGGCCAGGCCTCCGCACATGTTGTTCCTTCTGCCTGTAGTGTCTCCATCAACACCTCCCTCTCTCTCTCTCTCTCCCCCTGCCAGCTTCCACATGCCCTTTGGACTTTCAATCAGACCTCGCTGCCTGGAAGAGGCCTCTCCTCCCTCCCAGCCCGAGGCAGGGAGGTGTAACTGCTTGAGCATCGGAGCACTTACTGCCCCGTGGAGTGATCTGGTCGCGTAGTTGTCTCTCGCTGTCACTGAATCATCAGCTCCTGGGAAACACACTGCTTGGCTGATTTCGTGTTTATCCAGAGCTAGCACAGCACCCCGATGGAGGGCAGGCATTCAGTATTTTCTGAGTGGGCCAAGGGGACCATCGAGTGCTTACCGGGTCGAGGTGGCTTCATGGGAACAAGCAGAGAAGGAGGGACACTCACAGTTTGCCCAAGAAAATAAACAGCATGCTCCTACGATCCTTGGGAATGCCTGGTGCCTGTTTGTCTGACAGCACGATTTCCTGAGAACCTCGCTCCCCGTGCACCAGTCTTTTGACAGTATTTTCACTCACTCAGCACATGTTTGTAAAGTGCTACTCTGCATTCCCCCATGCTTCTCTGCTATTTTCCTAAATTATTTTCTTGATGGCTGGTGCACCTTCCTTGTCATTATCATTATCTTTTTTTAACCTAGTCTATCTTTAGACTAGTATCTGCTCTTTCCTGGCTGCCTCTTGCGTTTTGTGCCCAGCCCCTCCTTGTCATACACATCCACATGCAGTTCCGGGCCATCCTGTGCTCACTCAGTACCGCAGGGCTGGCCTCCTGCAGTGAGAACACTCACGCGGCTCCGAACCCCCCTCCACTTACACATAGGCTTGTGACTTAGTATTCAGCTAGGTCCCACTGATCATTCTGGGACTGACTGTCCAGTTGACAGATCACCTAGGCCTCCTCCTCCCCGTCCTCCCCACTGTCCACCGATGGCCCCTGAGCTCTGCATTTTCACTGGATAACATCCCAAGGTGAAGAATGCAAGTGAAATGCAAACAAATTGGTTTCTACCATTTCCAGCAGCGTCCACGTGAAGATCCCATAGAAGACAAGGTTGAAATTATTGGTTCAGTTGAAGTTTATAAACTGTCAGTGGATGTCATTATTCATGCTGTTTCTGACCATCACGTAACGTGGATGACTGGGAAGCGAGTGAGCAGAAGGCAGATGAAAACAAAAACTGGGCAGAAATGAAAAGTAAGAGGAGAGAGAGCTGGGAGTGAGAGAGAAATTGCACTGTGTTCTCTCAAGCATGGGCCGGCCGGGGACCACTTGGATTTGGAGCAGCGGCCTCTCTGTCTCCCGCAGGGACACAGTAAACGTGCAGCCCAGTGAACGCCCATCCCAGTGATTATTTGTCACAGTTCAGACTCAAAGACGAACACATGGGCTACCCGAGCTGACCCGCTTCACCACACCCATCTTTGTTCCAGCAGACACCGGCCCCTGCAGAGGCCCCGTGCCCACTGTGCCCTCAGGCTCAGCCCCACGCCACGCGTGCACGACTTGGAAGGCACAGAGTTGTGCTTTCCCAACCCCAAAAGGACCCAGAGAGTCCAAGTCTTTCTTAAGAACATCTACAAGAAAAACAAAAACAAAAAAAAACTACCAACGCTGTGAAATCTCAGGCACTTGAGCCGAGCGATAGTTAGGCACTGGGGCCTAACTGGTGTCCGTGGAGAATTTCGGAGATGGAGGGTCTCATCTTTAATTGCCTTACAGCTGGGGAGCCTTCTGAGCACGGGCGGGCCCGGCACTGCCGAAACGCCGCACTCTGCACGCAGGGTGCCTCTCCATACGGCGGCACTCTCGGCGCATGTAAAAACATTTCTGTGCACATATTAAAAGGGTTAAGAGAAATTAGCCTCCATTTATAATTAGAAAATATCAGTGAAATGTATGTTACTTCATGGACTTTTGTGAATATATTAAAATTAACAATGAAGTAGCCTCCCCGCCCACCTCCCAAACTTCTTCAGAGAAGTTCAAATCCGTGTGTTGTCACACATTGTCTTGCGGATGTGTTTGGTGGCAGTAGATGTTTTGAGAGCTATTTTTATATATACCATGTGGCAGTGTTCCTTTTGAGATGCTCTGCGTCTGCACAGGAGGGTGCTGAAGGTTGTATTTCTGCTCTTTGGGGGGTCACTGTTACATTAGCGAAGCAGAGAAAACGGCATTTGCGGGGTAAAAGAGGCTCACCCAAAGGGGTAGTGCTAGCAGCAGGTGCGGCGCTTGTGCGTCAGGCTGTCTGACCCTGTAGGAGACATTCCAGGAAGGCGTGGGCCTTCCGTGTTGCTCTCACGACTTAAGTATTCAGCCAATTCCCAATGATTCTGGGATTGGCTGTCCCATGGATAGACTAGCTCTCCTCCTTCTGGAATACCCCCTCTGGCCTGTAATTAACATGGCTTCCATGGCTCCCACCAGGCCGATTTGTCCCTGGTGGGCTCTGCATGGCCCTTACACCATGCAGCCTGTACCACCCACCTCGGACCCTGCCCGGTGCTCCTGAGCTGCTCTCCTGCCTCGAGTCTGGGCTGAGTCTGTTGATAAAGAACACGACTCCTTCATGTGCAGGAGCACGGGTGCTGCCTCCGGGAAGCAAGGCCTCACCAGGGAGAGTGAAGCATGGCCCAGCCTTCCCTTCCTCCTCCCGAAGTCTCTGCTCCTGCCTGCTGGACTCCTGAGGACAGCTCCCCTGAGACAGGCCACCAGCCCTTCTCTGCACCCAATGAGCCTCCATTCTGATGCTTCCATGGCCTCCCCTTACACCAGCCATGGCCAACCTCACTGAGAGCCCCTTCCCTGAATGCCAGGTGAGGGGTCAGCGAATTCCCCCTGGAGGGAAGAGAATGCGGCTTTCACGCTCGTGAGTTCAGCACTCCTGGCTTTGGACAAAGCTCACCAAACCCAATGTCTACTCGATAGTCTGGACCTCTTGATGGCATTGAGATGGGACCGACTGAGCCTCAGCTTCCTGCTGGGGTCACCTGCAAGCACCAGCACTCCTGGGGCCAGAGCCCGGGGCAGGGAACCTCAGATTTTCCAGGTCACACTGATGCATTCTACGTACTGACTGGCCCCTGAACTGTGTAGAGGGAAACCCCACTGAGACCTAGATGCTCTCTCTGCCAGTCTCAGTTTTTCCTTTGTCCTTTCAAATGTGTACTGCTGTTAAAAGAATTGCAAATGTGGAATTTTAGGAAGCAAATCAATGTATGTACAGACACAGACACATATACACGCATATGTGTACACTAATAGACATATGTACATAGATACGTGTGTGCACACGCTATTTCCCAAGGCAATGTGTAAGTTCCAAACAATAAGACTCAAAGACTCTTCCTTGTCATCGTGGAGCAAAGTTTCGTAAGAGACTATCAAACAGGGGAAAGGCGGTGTTTTTTAGCTCAGTCAGTGTATGCTAGAAAACCAGGAATTTTCAGCTGTATAAACAAATGAAATGTTGAACCTGTCAATATCTCAAGGTCTCTGTACAGACAAAATGCTCACAGCCTGCCTGGGGCTACACCATTGCAACGGCTTTAAGCAAAGAGCACTAAATCCACTTCCTAATTGGCTGAGACACACAGAAAATTCAGGTGTCTCAGGAAACAGCAGGAATGACTCACTAGACAACCCTTATCTGAAGACATTCTGAACTAATGTCTCAACCATACATACGGAACACTTTCCATGGAGGGGCCTATGGATGAGGTTAAAAAATCAATCATTAAGTGTCAGGTACAGAGACAGATGACAGTTGCCACCCCCCAGCCATGGGGGCGGTACGTTCCAAGACCCCCCAGTAGATGCCTGAAACCACAGGTAACGCCAAACCCCATGAATACTTTTCTTTCCTAGACATATGTACCCATGACAGAGCTCAATTTATAAACTAGGCAGGCAAGAGATTAACGACGATAACTAATAGCAAAATAGAACACGCACAATAATGGGCTACAATAGAAGTTATGTGACTGTGGCCCCTCTCTCAAATACCTCACTGTGCCTCACGTGCCGTGTGGGTGTGCTGGACATAGGGCTGATCCGTGCCTTGGCTGGATGGAGCGGTTCACTGTGAGACCTCCCCCGACACTGATGGCCCACACCTCCAAATGTGCGAATTGCTGACTTCTGGAATTTTCCCGCTAATATTTTGAACCTCGGTTAACTGGGGTAACTAAAACGGCAGAAATGAAACCATCCTTAAGGAAGGGCTACCACCGATTTGGAACTTGGACCAAATGCTCTCTTGCGGCAGATAGCTGTAGGAACGATTTTCCGTAGGCTGCATTCCCAAAGCGCCACGCACGCAGAGAAACCCGCTGCAACAAAAACAGCTGTGCTGACGTTATTCCAGCACCTAACCTGGCTGTTCTCAAACAGATCGACCAATGTGTCCATCCAAAATGAGCGCTCCAGGTGTGGGGGACAGAGCCCTGAAACTGCCTTGGTCACGCGGGAGTGAGACCACACTGAAGGGCAGGCAGGAGAGGCTCAGTGGCACCGGCGGGACAGCTTGCTCCTTGAAAAACCACTTTGAGTTTCTGCACTAGTACGCTCTTTAGACTGTTTTCCACTAGAGTTCCAACTCATGACGTTAGGGATAAAGATCTAAAAAGGTAGAGGAATCGCCATTCCAAAAAGGTAGGTACTGGGCATGGACACTTACTTTTTGTGCCTTTAGAAATGAAATTACTTGCTTTTTATATCCGATGCCTGTGGCTGTTTGTGACTGTTTACATCTGGCAACACGCTGGGAAGGGGGGGACTGAAAAATGGCAGGTGTGCTGCATGAAAATATTGTCCAGAGTTCGGTAGTTTGACCAAAGTTTAAAACAACTGACCACATAGTACTGAAAGATTTTTGAGGGAAAAGAAAATAGAATCAGTGATTTTTGCACCCTTAGTTACCCTGAGTTCGATGATGCTGTTTGGTTGGCTTGTAGTTGAAACTGCCCTCCAGCACTGCCAACCCCAGCAGGGATGGGGCCGGGCAAACCTCACAGGGAAACAGCGTGCTATGTGAGGTCCCCAGCTGCCGCCCCAGCCCCCAAAGCAAATGGTCATCTAATAAAACATATTATTTTATCTCTAAAGATAGTGTCATTACTTTTACCTAGATGTAAACAAAAAACTTCATTGCATTTTAAAATAATTTAAACCCGTTTCCAAACCTTATTTCATTCAATTTAAATACATATGCATATATGCAGACACATCTTTAGAAAATAGATTTTTCAGTTGTCAACAACAAAAAAAATCCTGAGCGTCAAAAACAATGGCAAAGGCAGTTAAATAAATCATGGTGAGTCCAGGGGATAGAATATTATGTAGCCAACAAAGGTCACGCCTTCAGTGATTATTTAATGAAAATGCTCATAGCCGGGAAAATGGAAGATATCAAACTTTATATGCAAAATGGCAATTTTGAACTAATCTATGCATATGGAAATACTAACAGGAAATATTAATACCTCAAGCATGAACTATCTTTTGATAGTGAAAGTAAGCCTTTTTTCTTATACTTGCATCAAGTGTTCCAAATTTCTGTAATGAGCATGTCATGCTTACAGCAGCCATGTGTGCACGTGTGTGTGTGTGTGTGTGCAGTGTTGATGTGACACTGGTTCGTATTTGTAGCTTAAAGTCTGAACAGTTTCAGGAACAGAACCGACAATGGGTTGAATTTGTTGCCAAGAGCAGTGCTACCTGATGTAGAAATACTCGACTTCTTTCCAAGTGGACACCCGAAAGGGACTGGAGACCTCAGGAGGGAGCCATTGTGCGAGGTCCTCGGTCACCTCGCCTGGCCGAGAGCGCCACGGTTGGACAGAAGGCCAGGCACGTTGCCTGCTGGTCTCCCACGCTATAAAAGCGATGGCCAATGACTTAAAGTTTCAAACAAACACCTTTGTCATTAGTTGAAAGCCAGTCTTCAAGGAACCCTCATGTACTTCTCTCTTGTGCAAGTGCTATTCTTTCGTAATGGCCAGTTCTGAGTAAGAACAATCAGTCTCATGTAAACTAAACGTGGAGGGAAAGCACAGCAGCCACCAGATTGGGAGGGGTCTCAGCCCTCCCCCACAGAATGGGGGCCTGTTTCCCTCATTGCTGCACTGTGCCCCCATCACCCAGGCTCTGCCCCAGCCCAAAGACTGAGTCAGCTGGCTGCTAAGGAACCAAAAACAAGCAAACAACACACACACACACACACACACACAGACACACACACACCCTGTGGGAAATCACTTCTAGAGGAACGAACCTCCAAACCTCGGAGCAGGGTTAAAGCAGCCATACTCTGGCCACCGAGGTGTCTGTAGTTTACGAACAAATGTGCGACAAGCAGTGACTGTCTCTGACCAACATCTGAGCGCGGGAACCGGCAACTCTCTCTCCGGGGCAGTGTGCATTGAAGGGCTGCCGCCAGGTGTCTGCACACGGCAGGGGCTGCGTCACACTTCAAATAGCCCCAGTGTGTCTGTGCCGCAGTGCAAGTTAGTGGGCTCAGGTGCTGTCAAAAATAACCCTTCTTTAGTAAAACTGGTGGTATTCGGGAGAGGCGGCTTCCTAGAAAGCTTGTACAGGTATCTCTGCCCTCCCACGCACGGAATCTAAGAGCCCAGCAGGCCCAGTAGCCAAACCGCACTCCAAGTCAAGGATCTCCCCTAGCTCTGTGCCCCTTTGATGGGGGACACTGTTCACGGAGAACACCGGGCTTCCTGACCCTGCTACCTTCAGCCTGTGGTGCGCCCCCTTTGGAGGCGAGTTTTCATTAAAGCTCACAGCCGGGAGTTCCAAAAGGGCAGAGAACTGACTAGATTGGCGTCCGCGTGCTGATAAAATTCTGGCAGGATTCTGACTGAGACCTGCTCTCATTTTCATATCGGGGAGAGACCTCCAGCTCCCACTTACCCTCCTTTTCTGGCAGTTGTCCGTGTTTGATGCAAAAGCCTGCGAACTGTGTAACTCAGACCAAGGGTCATCTTCCCGGCCACGCTACCCCTTCCTCCCCAGGCACGAGAGACCTCAGCTTCCTTTATGCGTCCCCGTGAGTCCGGTCCTGTATTTATCCTATTACATTCCAAAAAAAAAAGTGCTTTGCACGACTTCCCCACTGACGGCGTGTTTCTCTGAATTTCAGAGTTTGGAGTAGGACTGTGTTAACTTCACACCTGTAACTTCTGCGCTGGTGCTTGTTACTATTTGTAGCTATCTATTTCACTGTGGCTCTATGTTAAACTTGGGTAAAAAAAATAAAAAGTACTGAAGGCTTAGCATCACGGGAAATTTTTGCGACTGTTTCAGATACCCCCATCAGCACACCATCCTGGGCTGTGCACCTCGTGGGCGGAACTCTTCACGCCTGTGTGACTGCCACACACCATCTCGGCAGGTGTGCCCACCGCCTGCTCAGACCACACCTGGAAGACGCAGGCAATAAATAAATACATGGATGCAGCCCCTCCAAGCTACGATAGCCCCACAAACTACTGTGTCCTGTGGGTGGAAAATGGGTTTGTGACCATGTGAACACGGAAGATGCACTCATTTGAGACAATTTGGGAGCAACCTTGGCACATGTACACATTTCCTACCCGACATTTTGCCTGGGAGAAAAAAATCATTTTAAATTTGCTACTCCAATGCGATCCCATTCATGGAATAGTATTTTTTTTAGCCCATTAATTTAATATGAACATCCTATCCCCAAAATAATGCTGGGGAATGCTGCAGAGAAGGCTGCAGCGCTGGAGAAGGGACTCTGCTTCTAGCACGGGACATCTAACGTGACGTAAGCTTCGTTCTATAAATACGTCTGGCAGATGTGTCGCTCGGCATTATTTTCGCTACGATCTTTGTTATTCTGAGGATTTGTTTCGGTGGTGGCTTGCAGACTGCCTCTATTAAGACTTCCACGTTGACACTTACAAGAGAAAAAATAATCTCAATACCAAATAAACTGTCAAAGAAGACGTGGTTTGGGGGTCACAGATGCAGCATCTTATTTTAAAAGCTATTACTTTAATTTTAAGATGAAGTGTTTCCTGTTCTAAGGCCAACTTGTTTGTCATTTATTGTTCTGCTCGTCTAAAAAAGGAAACCTAACATTTTCTAACTGATGGACAGCCGTGAATTCCTTTTCATTCAAAACACCCATGCTTAAAACTTCTTGGCAGTTTTCACAGCAGCGCTGGGCTAGGAAGGAGAGGGGCATATGTCAACCCGACTAAGATGAACATCTGGCTTTCCAGCCGTCAAATGAAGGCAAAAATGTAGGATGGGAAAACTATCTTTTCATATAGAAGCTTCCAGCGGAGACATCTAAGAGACAGACTCTGGGAGCTTTCGTGGGTGAAAAGGAAAAATAGAGTTGATACTGACTGTTTTCACATGAGTGAGTAAACAGGGATCTTACAGAAAATACTGTTTTTAAGAAATATGTAGCACACAAAAGACATGGTATAGTTCAGAACGTTGTCTGCAGGGAATACCTACTTCGCATCTGTGCTATCAATGGAAGAAGCACTGGGGATGGAAGACGATGGTAATCTCTGAAAACACGTACACTGACCATCACTTAGTTCTGTCGTGAGTTAGTGAATACATTTATTCTTCCTGCTTGGGCTTCGCTGCTGTCAGAGGTAACTTCTTTCAGTGGAAAAAATAACCTAACACAGAACCAAGCCAATTTTTTTCTCCACAATTTAGAGAGCTCTATGATGGTGGCTCTCAAATTTTACTATACAAAATAATTTCCTTGGCCCTGACTGGTGTGGCTCAGCTGGTTGGCTGTCATTCTTAAGGAACTTTCCACCAAGGAAGTTAGTGGCAGATCTGGATTTTGAGAGTGTGTGTGTGTGTGTGTGTGTGTGTGTGTGTGTTATTGCTTTTAGATAGGGAGGGAGGAGGGGAGGGGGAGTGAGAGAGACAGAGGGACAGAGATCAGGACATCAGTGTGAGAGAGAAACATCGACTGGCTGCTTTCTCATATGCTCCCCAAGCAGGGATTGAACCCACAACCTGGGTATGTGCCCTGACCACGAATCGAACCCATGACCTTTTAGTCTATGGTTCAACACTCCAACCAACTGAGCCACACCACTTAGGACTAACTTTTTTTCAACCACAGTTTGTGTATAAGGAAAATACATAAAATTATCATTTTTCTATAAGTTTTTAGCATGAGCACTATCAAGAGCACATGCTCTATTGCTAATTAAAATCAGTAGGTCATGTTTTCCTACTTTTTGTACTGCCTTGGACGTCGTCTTTGACATGGAGTTACTGACCGGCTGGCTTGCCCAGGTAGCAACCCACCGCGGAAGCCTGAGGTCGCCTTGTTCCTTTTCCTGCTTCATCACAACCTGAGTGCCTCCCACCAGAGTTCGGGGCAAGGCTGACCCACACTGGCGTCCAGGTGGGGAAGTAAGTGGTTCAATTCCTGTAACTGGATTAGAAGCGAACCCTCTGGATTCTTTCCCTATGTCGTAGATGGAAGATGAGGGATCATGTTTTAAAAAGTCCAATGTTATGGTTTACCCTGGCGCTGAGAAGAGAATTGAGAGCCCACCATTGGCAAAAAAAAAAAAGTATTACCCAAGAAAAACATTTTCCCAATGACTCTCTGTCTCTCTGCGAATGTGGTAGAACTGACCCCATGGAGGCATCAAGAGGATACTCAGAAGCCAATACGCAGACTCCTGTGGACTCCACCCCCATGTGTCCCTCCCATCTCCCATGTTACAGCTCTCCCAGCTCACAAGCCTGCCCACCGCCCCCTCCCCAGGCTCTCGCCATCGCTGCTGCCCCTTCCCCAGGCGGCCAACTCCACGTTCCCTTCCCATGTGGTTTGTAATCAATTCGGGGTCAATTTCTGGGACAGCGTCCACTGATTAAACAATCTAGAAGTCTTACTTGAAATCTCCTCTGCATTTATTTATTTTTTTAAGACTTTGTTGTTTCTTTATTTTTAGACAGCGGGGAAGGGAAGGACAAAGAGAGGTAGAGAAACGTCAATGTGTGGTTGCCTCTCACATGTCCCCTACTGGGGACCTGGCCCACAACCCAAGCATGTGCCCACTGGGAATCAAACCGGTGACACTTTGGTTCGCAGGCCAGTGCTCAATCCACTGAGCCACACCAGCCAGGGCTCCTCTGCATTTAAATGAGACTCTTCAGTATCGTAACTCAGGTGCATAAATCTCATGTAGAGAGGAGGGTGTCCTCAGCCACCTCCTCTGGTGCCTCAGAGCCTGGGGCCACGGTACCAGCCCTGCCCTTTGGGTCTCCATGTCTCTCTCGTTACTTGCAGTCTCTTGTCAACTGAGTTTAGAAGCCACGTGAGACAGTGGCTCCGCTAGTGTGGGCTTATTACCTGTTCATGCAGGCTTTTCATTAGAAGACAAAGATGTTACAAGTTAGGACTTCATATGTATGCGCCCCTCGTTAACCTTGCAAAACCAAGGATAATTATTGGTCGTGCTTTTGTAAGAGCTCATGGATCACGGAAGAGGCTTTTAGTTACACAGACTATGTTTGACATTAATACAGGGCAACGCAGACTGTGTACATTTTCCCCGGCAATGTATCTGACCTTCTGCTGTAAGAATCATCCTCTTATTAAATCAGCAGTTGAAGAAGTGGGCTTTTTGATCTCCAATAATGTAGAACATCTATATTTACCATGCTAAGTAAAAATTCTCAGGATAGCACAATGTGACTTATTCCACATATGCAAATTTAAACTCTGCACATCATCAGGTTTTTCAGATAATTTTTAAATGATTTAAAGGTATGGTTTTCCCTTAATCTCAAACTCAAAATGGCAAAAAAAAAGTCACTGATTTTTAATTTGTCATTATGGTATTATTAGTTATCAATAATATGAAATATTGATTCACTATATGACTTCTAAGATAGCGATATTTCATCATTTATTCTAAGAAAACTATGCACAGAATATATTTCTAAAATGAACTAAAATATTCATTTTCTACATTCAAATATAATTTAGGCAAGATATATGTGGAACTTATCTGACAACATGTTATGAATTGTCAAAAATCTTCATCTAAAATAAAACAGACCCATACAAAATATTAACAATAGCCTGTGCCTGAAATAAAACTTTAAAGAGATAATTATAAGGGAACTCAGCCTGCCTAATTATATTTCTTTTAATAACAAAAAGCACATATAAAGTTTCATTATAATTATATACCTCAGGTGATATGCTATGTAGACCTTCAACTTTTTGAGAAATTAATAGGCAATAGAAATCAAATTCTCTTTTCTAATAAAGGAGAATCATCTCTTTATTCAATTAATTCACAGCCTTACCCTCTGAATATGAAGTAGGGAAAGATTGGGTTGTTACCCCAGTTTCTTTCTAATCTCGTTGTGGGCAGAAGAGACGAGAGCTGAAGACGGACTCAGCCCTGGTGGGCCCTGCGCGCTCCTGGCCCGCAGGGTGAGAGACCCTGGAGGGCTGGCCGGGCTCAGCCCCCTGCTGCCTTGGGCCAGTCTGACTCCTCAGCCGCCCCGCCCTCCAATCCCTGCCAGCACAGAAAGGAGATTCTGAGGCGTCCACTGGACGCGCAGTTTATGGCTGAAAACATACCTTAAGCCCAAAGTAGACACGGTACAATTCCAATCCTCAACAAGATCCTATTTTCAAAGACAGACCATACACACATGATGATTTTAAATTAGAATTAATAGTAGGGAGGGAAATCAAACAGGGTAAGAGTCCAAGCTGTCACGTGAGTCTGACAGTTCCAGGAGGCTTAACCTTGGCATTTTAACTTTGAAGGCTTCCTTTTCTGAGAATAAGTTGCTTAAATGTGTTAATGCAACTTAGTTTGGGGAGGGGGGACAGATGGAAAGGCACCCGTATGAACTATACGAGTCCTTTGAAAACTTGATTCTCCCATGCTGTGTTGGGGTGTGTATGTAAGGCAATGTGACACAGCACTCCCTTGAAGACACTTTCTTGTGTGTACTCAGTGCCTTCAGGTAAACACTATGTATGTGGAAGAGAGATTCATTTGCATCTGTATAAACCCCAAACTGGAGCTGACTTTAGGTGCTCGCTATGCCCCAGGTAGCTACCTCCACAGGAATTTGGTTTAGGGTGCCCAACCTTTCGGTGTCTCTGGGCCACACTGGGAGAAGAGTTGTCTTGTGCCACACATTGAATACATTGCGACACGTCATCGTGAAAACATCTCACAATGTTTTGAGTAAACCTACGATTCTACGTCCCT